>PYAF01001312.1:198949-212774 GCA_007407185.1 Glycine tomentella | reverse complement strand
AGAATATACATATATTAAAATTAAAAATTTTCTATATGTGTTCTTCAATTAGGAGATGATTGATAAAAGAGTTTTTTTTAATGCTAAAAAATAGTGATTATTGAGAATCATTGATCCTAAGAATCATGATTTTTATGATTCACTAAAATTTCTTTAGTTAAACATTATAATTGTAGTCCTAAATTTTTTCACAAATAAAAAAATTAATAAATAGATGAGAGAGATTAACGGTTTTACTTAATTAACATTATTATTAATTTTTTTGTTGAAAACAATGCAACATATAGTAGTTGTATTTGAGTTTTTTTTCTTACACGATAATTATTTTGGAATGAAAGAAATATACATTTTGTAGGAATCAAACAAATTATTTAAAATATTTATTAAGAAATTATTTTAAAAAAATCTATATAATAAGGGCATTGTGACATTTCTAGGAAAAAGTAATATGACATTTTAACATCATTAACGCTCTTCTCCAATCCCGAAAACATTGATTCCCACCTTGATATAAAAACAATTTTGTAAGAAATATAGGTAAAATTGGAGGTGTTCAAAATCGAATCAAACTAAACATAAAATCAAAAACTGACAAGATGTAGACAAAAACTTTTCTCGGACTTTTTGAGCTTTTGTAGTGAATGAGTACTTTGTAAAAGTAAGATGTATATTTTCTCACGGTCTAAGATATCTATTTTAAAATCACAGACTCAATAGCTCTTTATAAAAAAACAAATATAACAGCATGTAATCGATTAATAGGTAAGTGTAATTGATTATTTTATATAATGTAATCGATTAATATGCCAAGTAATAGATTAAATGTTATGGAGACAATCTGGAAAACTTTCATGAATAATGTAATCGATTAAATTGTGATGTAATCGATTAAAGCAGCCAGTCTCAGATATGAAATAAGCATTTCTAATCAATTTAGATGAATGGTAATCAATTAAGACAGTCATGCTTAATTTTGAAATAAATCTGGGTAATCAATTACGGTTGAGTGGTAATCGATTAAGGCAGTCAAGAATATTTTTGCATTTTGTGCTATGTAATCGATTAAGATTTGCTTGTAATCGATTAAAGGGTTTTTCATGGTTTTTTAGCATATTATAGAAGCTAGTAATAAATTACTTATTGCTTGTAATCGATTAAAGCAATGCACATTTTGATTTTTAAAACATAAGTCATGAGAAGTCTCTTTCCAAATGCAAACATGTAACCTTATGTTCTTTTCTTAAATCATGTATGCATGGAAGTGTTTATGCTTTATGCAATGGATCACAAGATAAGTCTCTTAAACAACTTAACAAATTACAAATGCCTTCAATTGATTGACATGTGAAAAGCTAAAATCTTTATGCAAAGGGCTTCATCCTTGATCTTCTTTTCCAACTCCTCATATATCCAACACTATATAGTTCCATGAAGGTAGACAAATGTGTGTAAGGATCTTCATAATCTATTCCAGCAAAACGATGTGCAGCAATCAAACTCAGTAATGTTGGCTTCAACTCCACAACCTTATTATTGGAAGGAGGGATGGCTATGTTGTTGAAATGTCTTGGGCCTTGTTGATTAGCATAGTCACCGAGAATCCTCCTTGGTCATCTATTGGGTTCTCCTTCATCGTCCCTTCTATTATCTCTCTCTACTCCTTCTGCCATGTTGTCTTTTGATAGGGGTTTTGCGAAATATGTAGAGTTTGTAGAAGAAGACGTGTTTGGTAGCTTTTTAGCTACTCGTTTCTTTTTCTTTTTGTTATTATTTTCAGTCTCAGTAATTTTTGGATCAAAAAGCAATTGATTTGTAGGAAATTTACCTTGCATAAAAAGAATAGAAATACAACTACAAACAACCTATAAGCACTAAGGTTAGTGAAAACCAAATATAAAGAGAGTAACTATACAAAGGCAAAACTAGAAAAACAAAGAAAAATGCCTATTGAACTGAAACACACAATCTAAAAGAACTGAGTAGTCAACTCAAGCCCCCGAAAATGGTGCTAGAAAACTTGTTCTACTATTGGCAAATGTACCCATTATCGTAACAATTTACAAAATTTATAGTTAAGATCATCTCCTCAGAGACTTGAGTTACTCAGTTCCTTGGATAATATTAAACAGTTCAATAGTTATAAACATGATGTTTGATCGAAAATTCATTGGTTTGTTGTGATAAAAGGAATAGTGTAAAAGTTACAAGCCTATAATTTTAAGAAAAACGATGAACAAGGTTTTGAATTCAATCAAGAAAAACATAGGATTGGATTTCATCATTCGACTCTTTAGTATCGTACTGAAATTTATACATATGAATCGTTATCTTCTGTTGTTGACGGACACACTAAATCATACCATATTGATTCCTCACATACGACATTTCTAAGAGTAACTATCAAATATTGATTCCTCACATATTCAATAATTATTCTAGCGTTAAAAATAGGTGTAAGATTGCAATCAATATGCAATGATCTATCCTAGCAACATAAAGTAGAAAGTAACTTCATTTAGTTTAGACTCTTAAGAGTACTTTCCAGTTAAACTCAAAAGCTAGATTTATGAAACTATTGATCAAATAGAATCAAGCATAAAGAGCAAAATGAGGTTACAAAAAATAGATAGAAAAGATTCATATATATCAAAATAGATACACTAGAGTACGAATATTACATCCAATCCTACAGAGAGAACCAGTCACTCATGATCATGGTTAAAGGATCAAGAAGAGAAGTGGTGAAGAACATCTCCACAATACTTCTTGGTGACCTCAAATGCTTCCACATTTTCTCCCAGTTTCTCTCTCTATAAGTTCTTCAAAAAGTGAATCCCCCTTAATTTTGTCTTTTCAAGCTTTTAAATCGGTTTGGTTTAATGAATATTTTCCCAGGCAAGATATTCTCTGCTAGGCGATTCAAAAACTTCAAGATGAAGAAAGCTTAGGTCACCTAGGCTACTGATTCTCGAGTGGGTGAATCTTGAACAACGAGTACATTCATCAATGCGAGCCATTCTCACCTAGGCGAGAAAATCCACTGAACAAACCCTTTTTTCACATATTTCATTTGCTTGGACAACTTTAGTCTTACTTGAACAAAGAAACAAGGAACTTTAAAACTCCAAGTACTCAGGAATCAACTCCTCATTGCTCCAAAATTTCTTTCTACTTCTTCCACCTTGCTTCCATCATATACCAATCTTTCGATCTACAAAACTTGCACAAGAAATAGTTGGATAAACCTTAAAATTATAAACAGAACAATTAAATATATTTTAACTACTAAAAAAATAAAACCCAATGGACAAAGCCCTATTTTCATAGATTTCATTTGCCTAGGTGACTCTAGTCTCACTTGGACGTAGAAATAGGGCACTTTAAAACTCCAAGTACTCAGGAATCAACTCCTCATTGCTACAAAATTGCTTTCTACCTTTTCTACCTTGCTTCCTTCATATATCAATCTTTCAATCTAAAAACTTTCCATGAGAAAGAGTTGGATATACCTTCAAATTATAAACAAAACATTTAAATATATTTTAACTACCAAATAACTCAAAATAAAAGGAAGTTTCTAAGAAAAGTTCTTGAAATCACAAGATAAGTGCTAATATTTAAATCATGTATTAACTAAAACATGACACTTATCAGTGGTGTGTAAGATCGACTTAATTGAGTACTTGCTAAATAGGCTTGCCTTACAAGGATGACTGATGAAATGGGCTTTGAAGTTAAGTGCATACTTGCTTAATTATTTTCCATTGAAAGTTGTGAAATGTCAAGCATTAGCTGACTTCCTAGCAAAACATCCATGTTTAGATCCTCCAAACCCATTTGACAGACAAACAACTTATATAGGAATTAAGTTGTGGATTATGTCATTCAATGGATCACAAACACAGCTAGCTGCAGGCGCATGACTGGTGGTAACTAGCCCAAATGAAAGAACGATGAAATTCACATGTAAATTACCAACCAATTGTTCCAATAATCAGGATGCATATAAATAGGCATAACTATTTTGGCATAGCATATCAGCTGATTGTATGAAGTATGTTAAAGGGTGCGAAGAGTGCCAACAACATAGATCATTGCAAACAGTCCCAAAAGAAGAACTGGTATCAGTAGGCCATGGCCATTTCAAGGATGGGCTATGGATTTAATAGAAAAAATCCACCCTATTTCTTCTAAATACCATGGTTTATCATTGTGGTGACAAATTACTTCACAAAGTGGATGGAAGAATAACTAATGGTCTTTGTTACTCAAGATGATATCATCAAATTCATCCAGAACCAAATAGTATATAGATTTGGGATACTAGAGACCATAGCGGCTTACCAAGGTGTTGTTTTCACAGGTGATAAGGTAGTGGCACTTGCTCAACAATTTTGCATGAAAAATGTCCATTCTACAACTTACTATTCCCAAGCTAACCGATAAGCAGAAGCCACTAACAAGATTAATATAGATTTAATCAAGAAGTTTGTTGAAGAGAAACCGAAGCATTGGCATGAAATGTTATCAAAATTATTATGGGCTATCAGGAATACTAAGAATAATGCTACGACTATGACACCATTTTGGCTAACGTGTGACCAAGATGTTGTGCTACCCCTAGAAATTAATGTTAAATCTCTAAGGGTGGCTAAGCAATTTTTTTTGTCAACTAATGATTATCAAAGATCATTAGTTTTACAGTTATAATCGGCTGATGAAGATCGTTTAATTGCTTACAAAAACTTTAAGCAAAATAATGAAAAGGCGGCATGACATTATAATAAACATGTTTATAATAAGGAGTTCAAATAAGGAGATTTAGTTTGGAAAACAATGTTTTCTATTGGGTTCAAGGATACTAAGATTGCTAGGTGTGGAAGACGACAACTCATCATCAAAAAGGTCATCAATCAACCTAGTAAGAAAATCGATTACTGATCCTTGAAATTGATAGAGAATTCTTATTTTATTATTTTCCTATTCTTCTTAGCTTATTTGAATTTTTTTACTCATATTTTCTCATCTTAATTCAGTTTTGGTCTTAGGCAAATAATTAGGATTAATTGATAATTGTTGCTAATTTTCAGACTTTGTGCTTACATGACCTATCTATCTTGTACAAGACCTATAGGACACTATAGAACTTTAAATGGAGCATATATGTAGTCCATGGAAAAATAAGAAAAAGATCAACAATGTTGTTAGAGATTAGTGTTGGATATAGGGGGAGCTGGAAGAAGATCAAGGCAAGGATGAACATGTTGCTTTAGAGTTTTAGCTTTTTACATGCCAATCAAATTGAAGGCATTTGTAATTTTGTCTAAGTAGTTCAAGAAGCTTAACTTGTGATCCTTGCACTGCATAAGCATATTCATATACATGCATTCATAACTAAAGAAAAGGATTCAAGATTACATGTTTGCATTTGAAAAGGAATACTCGTGGCTTTGGTTTTGAAAAAAATCAAAATTTGCATTGCCTTAATCGATTACAGGCAATAAGTAATCGATTACATGTGTGTATTATTTCTGGAAAAGCCATGAAGAACATTTTAATTGATTACAAGCAAGTCATAATCAATTACATAGTGTATTTCACAAAACATTGCATGACTGCCTTTATCGATTACCACTTACTGTAATCGATTACCAAGGCTTAATACAAAACATAGCATGACTGCCTTAATCGATTACCATTTATCTGTAATCGATTACAAAGGCTTATTACATAACTGAGACAGACTGGGTTAATCGATTACATTATTCATAAAAATTTTCCAGATTGTCTCAAGAACATTTTAATCGATTACTTGCTATATTAATCTATTACTTGATGCAAAATAATCAATTACACTTATGTATTAATCGATTACAATCAGTTAAATTTATTTTTCTATTTAAAGCTTTTGGATCTGTGCTTTGAGATACAACATATAATCTGAGTTTACGAATTACTCAATACTTTCTAAGCTTTCAAAGGTCTAAGAAACAGATTTTCTGAGTGATATATTTCTTGTTTGAGATAAAAAGTTTACATGCTTCATTGATGATGATGTGTTAAGACAAGATCCTTGAAAAGAACTTCAATAGAATTGATTTTCTATTCACTAGCATTCATTCAACCTAGAATTGATTGGTAACATTCATTCATTCAATTCATTCACTGAGAATCACAAGTTGTGTCTCTCTTAAACTTTTCTAGTAAATTGTTTTGTATGAAGTTTATCTAAGGCTAAGATCAAAATAGTTTTCTGTTAAGCTTTCTAGAGTAGTGTTCTCTAAGGGTAAATAACTTAGTAGAGTTCTCAAGTCTCTGTGAATTGATTTCTAATAGGGTGTTAGAATTCTAATTCTTTATCTAGGGTGGATAAGGATAATCACTTGTAACAGCTTGTAAAAGAACAAATTTGATTAAGTAGAACTTTAATCTTGTTTGATTAGAAGAACTAGATGTAGTTTCTCTTGAGAAGTGAACCAGCATATGTTTTTGTGTTGATCTTTCTATCTCTTCTTGTTATCTTGATCTCTTGAAAATTGTGATTTCTTTATTAATCAACAAGTGCATATTTTTGTCATTGATTCCTTGGATTGAGTGGTTGAGTTGAATTAAAGTTTCATTGATTTTAAAAAGTGATAAAGATCCTTCAACTCTGATTTTGTAAAAGTTTTAAAATGTCAAGTTTATATCAATTTATCCCCTTCTTGGTATTTGAGTGTATTCATATTGTTTTCAATAAGCTCCGTCTAATTCTTCCATTATGAGTTTCATTTTTGGCCACGTAAGTTAGCACCTCTACACTTTTATTTTGGGCCGCAAATATTTGGCCTTTGCATTTTCTAGTTAGCTTAATTAGAAAGATTAAGTGGGTCTTATCAAGGCCCATCCATTACTTCTGATTAGTTTGAGTATATATTAGTCTACTTAGTGTATTTTTATAGTTAGTTAGTCATTTTTCACAACCATACTTTTAGAAACTTATAGTACAAGTTTTAGATCAAACTCTTCTCTCTCTTTTCCTCTCACTTGTTCTTCATATTTCTTCATCTCTTCAACTTTGTTCTTTTATTTCAATCATCGCTTTTCTATTCTATTCACACACAAAAACATATAAAATGATTGAAAATAATAGGAATACCCACAATAATAAAGAGAGGGTGAATTAGTTTAAAACTTGGTCTTTTTAAAAAAAATTCAAATCAGAGTTCAGGATCTTTATCACTTTCAAAACCAAGAAATCTTTTACTCAATCAAATTACTCAACCCCAAGAAATCAATAGCTCAAAACAGAACTTGTTGAACAATGAATATGAAACAAAAAATTAATGAACAAGATGAGTTATAGAGATAGAGAAACAGAACACAAGCAATTTATACTGGTTCACTTCACAACAGAAGCTACATCTAGTTTTTTCTAATCAACACTAGATTAGAGTTCCACTATTATAAATTTATGTTCTTACAAGTTTTACAAAAACCTCCCTTTATCAACACTAGATAAAGAATAGAAATCTAAAACCCTATTAGACTTCTAAAGAGCAAGAACCAGAGAACACTACTTTGTTCTTTTCTAGAGAACCCTTCTCTGGACCAAAGCTAGAAGAACTCACTTACAATAGCAACTTACAACAGAAATTCAAAAACAAAATTACAACCAAAGATTAAGGAGAGAAACAACCTGATGATCCATTGAATGTAATGCACATGAATTACCAATCAAGGTTGGATAGCAATCAAAAATTCAGAACATGGTCTTCCTTAAACTTGTGAAGTTTCTTGCTCAAGAATCATGATGATTTAGAATGAGGCAAGAAGTTATAGAACCCAGAAAATCACTTTGAAAGACTTAGAAGGCTTGTGTATACTCAGAAAATACGAAGTGTTCAAGGTAGAAAACAAGCCAAACCTTCAAACTATTTATAACAGAATTTTGTAACTAACTATAATCGATTATACGCGTCAAATAATCGATTAAAATGCATATGTAATTGATTAAATTGCCACTTAATCGATTAAACTGTTCAAGATAGTTTATGGGTTTCAGCAACGAGCAAAATAATCAATTATACCGAGCTGTAATTGATTAAGATAGAAAGTTCAGTTTCATAAAATAGCCTATGTAATTGATTACGAAAATTGGTAATCGATTAAGTCAGAAAGTTAGGATTTTTCAAATGGCCTATGTAATTGATTACGGATAATGGTAATCGATTATCCCAACAAGACTCAAAATATGTTTTCAATTATGTAATCGATTACACTAAGTAAGTAATCGATTAAAACATTTACCAAAGAAGTTCAGTTTCAATCATAAGCCAAATAATCGATTAATCCGATAGGTAATCGATTAAATTGTTCATGGAGGTTTTTCCAGTTTGAACTAAGAACTAAATAATCGATTATACTATTAAGTAATCGATTAAAATAGTATAAAATGCATTTTTCCAAAAACCATGTAATCAATTAAATCCTGATCCAAAAAGATAAAAGCTTTGATGTTTTAGTGAAAACCAATTAAGCTTGTTAATGAATGTATGAACGCAATGCAAGGATCAACAGATTGTTTTCTCTTACACTTCATTAAAGTACAACACTTCAAGGCATGTTAAAAGCTCAAAACAAACTTCTGAATCAAGGACTTTCAATCTACATGATGCTCTCCCTATATCCAACAATGATATAACAAAATTAAAATTATTTACATATTGAATATTTTTTTAATTTATAAATTTTGGTAATTTGGAAAAAAATTGTTCTCGACTAATGATACATAGAAAATGATGTTAATATATTTGTGAGAATTATTTATTGTTGTGTCATATAAGACCATAAATACTCTTATTTATAATAAAAGATGTTTACAAAATAATGAGCAATAAGGAAAATAATTTCATCATATTGTAATTAAAACATATCAAATCATATATTTCTTAATCATAATAATGAAATAATGGAAACAGATAAACTAATGATATTTTGATAATTAGCTACTAATATTCCTTGATTTTATACACTCACCTCAAAGTTGAGAGGTAAATATTGATCATTCCCAACATGCTAATTAGATCTTCAAATGTTGGCTTAGGTAGACTTTTGGTGAGGAAGTCCGCAGTTTTTTCATTGGTTAGAATGTATGTCATGCACACACTTCTATCATCCAATTTTTCCTAGATGAAGTGGCAATCAACCTCCACATGCTTTTGTTTTGTCATGATGGACTGTATTATGGGAAATGTTGACAGCTATCTTATTATCACAATACAATCTTATGGGTAGAGAATAAGAAATCTTTAGTTCTTCAAGGAGTCCTCCAAACCAAATTCCTTCACAGACACCATGAGCAAGTGCTCTAAATTATGCTTCTGCACTGCTCCTTGCAACCACATTTTGCTTCTTACTTCTCCAAGTTACCAAGTTACCCCATACATAGGTACAATAACCCGAAGTGGATTTCTATCCACAATAGAACCTACCTAATCAATATTAGTGTAGATTTCAAATATCTTGTTATGCCCCTTTTTAAAGAAGAGTTCCTTACCAGGACAAATAGCATGTCTCCATTTAGGATCATCAAGTGCCTCCTGAATATTTCGCGGTAACCTTGTGCTATCCAATTTTGTGTTGAATGAACGAAGACCTGGGGATAATTTATCATAGGAGATATGATGAGAAACAGGATGAGCAGTGCATGATCTAGTACATTTCCTTACTGCAATCGGAAGATGCAAGTCATCATAGTACACAACTTCTAGTTCGATGGAACTGGACTCGGGAGTGGATTCTTGGTAGTGTAAAGGTTCTGGATTAATTACACTTTGAGGATGATGTCTCCTGTTATAAACCATTATTTGTCATTATCGTTGTGGCTCTGCATCTCCCCTATTTCTGGATGGAGGGAAGGATCCAAAGGCAACACTGATTCAAAACAATGATGTAACATTATGAGTTCCTTAGGTTTAGCAAACCTATCTTCTTCGTCCATCAAAATCTCCCCCTGAAGAGAAGGCTGGGGAAAGTAGGATTGAGTTTCAAAGAACTGAACATCCATAGACACAAAGACTCGACGCAAAGTCAGGGAATAACACTTAGCTCGTTGGGTAGGAGAATATCCAATGAAAACACACTTATGGGATTTTGGGTCAAGTTTAGACCTGTGATGAAGAGGTGTGTGAACAAAAATGACACAACCAAACACTCGAGGTGAAAGGGATGAGATTGAACGAGTAGACGAAAAGGAGGTAAGAAGACATGATAAGCGTGACTTGAACCCTAGGACACGAGAGGGCATCTGATTAATAAGATAGGATGCAGTGAGTACAACTTCCCCCATAAGTATTTAGGAACATTAGTAGTGAACATAAGGGACTAAGCAACTTCTAATAGATCAAGATTTTTCCTTTCTACAACACCATTTTGTTGAGGTGTGTGAGGATAGGAACTTTGGTGAAGAATGCCATTATGGGATAAGAATTCTCCAAGGACAGAGCTCAAATATTCTTTACCATTATCCTTACGGAGGATTTTGATAGAGCTGGAGAACTAAGTTTGAACCATGACATGAAACTGACGAAACACATGTTCACTGTTTGATTTTTCCTTCAAGAGATAAACCATGGTATGGTAATTAATAAAGGTAATAACCATCAAGTATTAGAGATATTTTTCTCACTGGTGGGACCCCATATGTCATTGTCAATTAGGGAGAAAGGGGGAGATGTTTGGGGTGGATAGGTGACTCGAGACTGCTTTGCAGGAGGACAAATGTCACAAGATATAGAACTGATATTTTTATTAGTGAAAAGACTAGGTAACAATTTTTGAACATAAGGTAAATTAGGGTTGCCAAGCCTATGGTCCCACAACATTACATCATTGTTAGAATTAGAAACAAAGACAAAATCATTCTCCACAAAGGCTGCTTGAGACGTCACATCCTCAAAGTAGTAAATTCCTCCTTCTTTTTTAGCACTACCAATAGTCCTCCCCGAATCCTGTTCCTGAAAAACACAATTGTGAATGGAGAACTTCACATGACAATTGAGATTAGAAGTCAATTTACTGATAGAAATAAGATTGCAAGTTAAAGTGGGCACATGTATAACAGAAGAAAACATAATATTCTCAGTGAGTTTAACTGATCCTTTCCAAGCAATCTGTGTGAAACTACCATCTTCTAGTTTTACCCGTGAGGTCTCATAGCATGGGGTATAAGAACAAAACAATGTTGGATTACCTGTCATGTGATCAGACGCACCAAAATCAAGTATCCAACGAGGGTTGTTGTAGACATAAAGAGTCGTACCTTGTTGGGCTACAAGGCTGGTGGTGGTGCTAAGTCGAGAGCTAGAGTACTGATGTAAGAACTGTTGGAATTGATCATATTGGGATAAAGGAATAGTGATGCTACCAGAGTCACTTGTAGTGTGATGTTCTTCAGTTTTGTCTTCAACTAAAACCTGATAAGCTCTACCTTTATTAGACCTCTTCGGCTTCTAGTTAGCTAGTTTTCCATGAATGTCCCAACATTTTTCACGTGTGTGACCAGCCTTGTTGCAGTAATTGCACCAAGGACAATCATCCCATCTAGAGGGCCTAGAAGAAAGTGATGAAGCCATTAACACAATGATGAAAAAAATACCCACAAATGAAAGTACCTAGAATGGAGATTTGGCCCCCAAGGCAGGTACATGAGGCGATGACAGTGTGTTAGAGAATCACATTGAAAACGGAGGTCGGGAAGGCGGTGCATGGACTTCACGCATCAAAAGATGGAGGTGCGTGGAGGCACGTGAGTGTTTTTCCAGCAATGTGATCAACTCGATTTTGCTCAGATTTTTGTGCTGATTCGAATGGTGCCCTCGGTTTAATGATGAGAGCCCTGCAAATGATGTTTTTTTGGCTAAAAAATAGTAGGGTGGTTTGTTTTAGCGGAAGAACATAGACAACGAAAAACAAGTTTTAGCCTAGGCTGAAGGTTAGGAACGAAAACCTGTTCTTGATACCATGTGAGAATTATTTATTGTCGTGTGTCATATAAGACCACACAAAATACTCTTATTTATAATAAAAGAGGTTTACAAAATAAGGAAACTAAATAATGAGTAATAAGGGAAATAATCTCATCCTAATGTAATTAAAACATATCAAATCATATATTTCCTAATCCTAATAAAGGAAATAATGGAAACAAATAAACTAATGAGATTCTTAATACAATATTTAACTAAACAAAACAAATGTATTTGTGATTTATTGTCTTATGTATAAATAAAGGTCACTAGTTCAATTTCTATTATGGTATTTTTTATTTTTCACTTCATTTACTTTTTTTCTAGATAAATAACATGTCAATACTCTATATGTCACAACCGCTTCTACTTCGATTTATTTCTTACTTATTTTATTTATTATTTTGTTTTTCTAAAAAAAAAATTTATTCTATTTTCGAAAATAGAGGATAATAGCCCAAAATTGAATCCTTTTAAATTTTAAAAGAAAACAGAAAAGCATAAAACTTAACGCGTTATCTAACGGTGTCCGAGTTTAAATAACACACAATCCATTATTACAGTCCACAAAAGTTATCCTCACATAGTTCAATATAAACAGTCCAAGATACATAGCAAAATAGAGATCATCACAAAGTAGAGAACATCACAAAATTTTCATCACATCTTCTTGTATAGCATCCATTGTTAATATCATTGTTCCTCTGCTCGCTCAAATAAATTGGGGTCAACCACAGACACAAAAATAGGATAAGTCATGATAACCAAAATTTAAATAATAACAGATATGAATAGTAATAATTGTAAAATGGTATCACAGATTATTTATTCACAGATTAGCTTGTCTCATTTACTCAGCCCACAAATACCCACATACTCATTATGGAATGTATAGAATGCATGTTTATATTTTTTTATATGATGCATGACTGAGATCTCAGGTTCTCAACATCTCATCATTAGTGGCCACTGTTAGATAGCTTAACACCTCGCGAGTTGGATCGATCCTGTCGGGATAGGTCTGCGTTGCAATAGGACTTACACCCACTCTACATGTGATCATCATGGATAGGTGATCTCCCCACAGCCACTATCCCCCTAGCTCATCACCTTAGAACCACCGTATCTCAACTCTAGCTATCTGACAAACAACTTCACAGCTTAACCCCCGCAGGGAAAACAACTTCACGGCTTAACCCCCGCAGAGCATATGCATATGAAAATGCATGAATGATTTGTATCACATCTTAATTATTCTTCTTCTCATACATCTCAAAGCTCAACATAGTATCTTTACTTCTTTCTCATCATAAAACTACTTAAAATGCATGTGGGTTCATAAGCAACATATTAATTTTATAGAATTATTCAACACATAATCTTTGTGTATTTCATCTTCTCAACACTTAGGTCATCTCATCACATCAACACAATACACCACTCAACTTGATACTCAAAATTCATCAAGATTCACCATACATCACTCAAAGCTTATCAAGATTTATGAATCATCAAGCAATACACGAATTCTATAAGTTTTAATAGAAACACTAAACAACACATGATAACAAACTTTATTTCTTAATTTTTCATAGAATCCAATATTTCTAGTATTAAGTTAAATATAGATACTTAAAGAAATATAGATGAATTCCGGTCATCATCACATAAATCTTATTTTCACTTGTGACAAAGAGCTAGAAAATTATGTCTCTTTTATTGTATTTAACGAAATTAATATAATTCATCATGATTCTATACTAACTTTAACAACAAAATAAATATTTAAGAAATAGGTTAGATTAAGAGAACATGAC
>PYAF01001312.1:187592-198849 GCA_007407185.1 Glycine tomentella | reverse complement strand
GATTCTTTGACTAACTTGCTCAACACATTTTGCTTTCTCTCTCCTATTGCACGGTGGATATTGTGATAAGGAAGGCTTATTTTGGTTTTATCTTACATAGGAAGCTATAGCTTTATGAGAGATTCCTTTTGTCTCCAAATAATCTCTAAGTTATCATTTCACTTTTCCACTAGTCTAACTCTCATTGGCTAGTGAATTTGTTCTTTGAATTGCCCCCCCCCCTTCCTATCTTGGCTCAATTTCACGTGGATTAGCTTACTCAGAGTGCATTCCCTTTGATTTTTATTCAAAACCATAAGTAACTTAGACTTAGTCATAAAAATTTCGGTCCAAAACCCGTATTACAAAAATATTCATTCTGAATTCGTTAACCGTTGGATCTTCTTAAAATTTTAAATACATACTCATAACCCATATATCTAACTTTTGACCGTTGGGATCGTATAAATAATGTTTCTAGCTGTCCACGTATTTGGCCAAAGGAGACAAAATAAAATTTGCTTCAAATATCTCTTAAGTCATTTATGACTAGCTTTCCACTTGGCTAATATTTATTGGCTTAAGGAATAATATCTTTTCCTAGTAGCTTGTTGCACACATTTCTTCCTTCTCCTTGTTGTGTACGTTAGATTTCAGCTTGTGAACTACTCCTTTTGGGCTTCACAAACCGTAAAAAGCTAAGGAATTTAGTGAAGATTCCTTTTGTCCCAAAATATCTCCTTGCTTGATTTCTATTGGCCAAAACTTTGAATTTTTCTACTCCTTGTCTCCTTGACTTAGTCTATCCGTTGTATTCTCTTAATGAAGGCTTCCATATTGCTTTTCTTCCTTGATCACATGGCCAAGGCTTATTTGTATAGCAAACTTTACAAAATTTTCCTTTTTACTACATGTAATGGTACCAAGCTATTTCCTTATTGGTCCGTTTCACTTTTAATTTGTAAAATTACTAATCCATCTTACTAAATTAGTCTATTTATCCTATAATTAAGAGAAAACTCCATAGATTATATTTACACTTTTCTTATAATTTTCTGATACCTGATGTTGTCTAGATTGAGCTCTTTTCAAGATATTTTCCAAAATTCCTAAAAATCATAGTTTATGATTCTCTGTCACCAACCATATTGATAATTTGTTGTCTAAGAGTATTTTATCCCATCCTCAGGTTCCCACAAATTTCTAAGGTCATCTAGTCCTTGTTTGACCTAAAGGGTATTTTGGTAATTTTACCCCTCACCCTAGGGGTAAAATCGTCATTTCCAAAAATGTTCAGAGAAACTCTGTAATTGTCGCCCTAAGGGTATTCTGCTCATTTTTTAAACATCCCAGAGTATTTATAAAAAATTTTCCTTAAAATATCTTACTAAAATGTCTAGGGCAATTTGGTCATTTTTCCCTATACTTTTTGTACTGCCTTTCATTAACATTTTATCCCCATAATTGACTGTGTTTCCAAAATTTGGGGTGTTACACTATATATGTTTCACGTTAGTGCTATTATGACAAAAATTTCTTATTTTTAAAAATAGAATACTTAATATCTTGATTTAAAAATAGGACATCAAAATTATGCATTTAAAATTAAAGGGGATCAAAATTACAATTTAGGGTACTATTTATAGTTTATCTTTCCAACACTTTCCTACATAAGTACGCTATCTTTTATTATAGCTAAAATATGTTTTTTGTCCCTATAAATATCGAAAAGTTCGAAATTTGTTCCAGCAAAATTTTCAATATGTTTTTTGTCCTTGTAAAATATAGATATGTTATTTTTTGGTCCAGAGCTATGCTTGGTCGAATTTGAACATACATGACATTTTTTAAAACTTAAATTATATGTTAACAATATATTTTTCTTTGCTATAATTAGCTTAATGTTCAAAATGTGTTTTTGTAAAATTTTGAGTCTTTTTTTTCTACTCGAAAAATTAAAATCTATTACTTTTTGGCCCAGAAATAGGTTCGAATATTCGAACCTACGTGTCACTCTTTATTGTTCCATTGATAACTATGAAGGCGAGTGATTTCTGGGGTTAAAAACCTTTTTACAAAATGCAGGAAAGAAACCCCACAAATTTATAAATCCTTCTTCTATAACCTCTTTCTTCCCTAATTTTCTTCATCTTCTTCGAATTTAAATAAACAATTTATCTTTTTGTTTATTTCTAAAATGTTATGTTCAACACTCCCAAACTTAACGTTATGAATATCAATTTTAATGTTCTATCAGAACCAAACGTCATCAACAAACTCAACAACCTGACTTTCGAATTTACCTCTCTCAAATTAGCCTAGTGGACAGAGAAGAAGAAAAAAGTTAGGGGAGGAGGAGGTTAGAGAAGAGGAATTTACAAATTCGTGTTCACTTTTTCTGCATTTTGTGGCTATTTTTAACTTCACAAATCACCCGCGCTCTCATAGCTATCAATGAAACCAATGAAAGAGTGACATGTATGTTCGGATTTACTCGAACATACGTTCGGGCCAAAAGTAACGGATTTCAATTTTTTTAAGGACAAAAAAATACTCAAAAATTTGCTAAGACGGATCCTAAATATTTTAATATTTATAAGAACGAAAAACATATTTTAACCTATAATTTAAGTTTTAAAAAATGTCATGTAGACTCGTATTTATCCAAGTATCAGATTTGTCAAAGTTTAACTTCGGATTAAAAAATAACACATTTTAATTTTACAAGAATAAAAGAAATATAATATTTTTTGCAGAAACAAAATTCAAACTTTTTGGTATCTACGTGAACGAATAATATATTTTTGTGTTTTCTTATTTATTATATATGTTGTTGGTTACGGTGAAGTTTACAAAACGTGATCCCCCGGTGAGGAATAAAAAAGTTACCTTTATTACAACTTGTTTAACGGAAGAAAAAGTAATAAAAAATAAAATAGACAATTTTTATTTAAAATGAAAATAAAAATTAAAAATTCGTTCTTCCAAATCCTTTCTCTAGTCTCAAACTCGTAACCTGATAAACGTAAAACGTGTAACCTTTTTCATTATAATATAATTTATCTTTTTATTTTATTCATGTTTTGTATTGTTTGATTTTTTTTTTCTTCCGGTTAGTAACCTGTTATTACAGGTAATTTGTTGTTCCTCACCGGTGGTACACTTTCTAGAGACTTCACCGTAGACTTAAAGATCATCTATCTGTATTTTGCATTATTGGTTTCTCTTGTAACAGTTGACCTCGAATCCTCGATCAATCCCTTCGATGGAATTCGCGTCTTCTTCACCACCCTTCTCTAAATCCAAAACCCAAAGGATGTACGATGTGTTCATCAATTTTAGGGGAGAAGACATCCGTAAGAATTTCGTTTCTCATCTTCATTCTGCCCTTTTACAAGCTGAAGTCAAAACTTTCCTTGACGACGAGAATCTACTGAAGGGAATGAAGCCGGAAGAACTGATGCGAGCAATAGAAGGGTCTCAGATTGCAGTAGTTGTTTTCTCCAAAACCTATACCAAATCTAGTTGGTGTCTTCGCGAGCTTGAAACAATCATTGAAAGCCACGAAACTCATGGCCAAAGAGTTTTACCCATATTTTACGAAGTTGATCCTTCCGATGTACGTCAGCAGAAGGGTGATTTTGGAAAAGCCTTGAAAGCAGCTGCACAAAAAGAATTTTCTGGAGAACATCTGGAATCTGGGTTGTCTAGGTGGAGCCAAGCCATCACAAAAGCTGCAAACTTGCCTGGTTGGGATGAGAGCAATCACGGGTAAGACATGAATACTTTATTTGAAGCTTACTATATTGTTTCGTAATTGATGACCATTCTTCCTGTTTTGTAATTATTATTGAACTTGAAGGAATGATGCTGAACTAGTGGAGGGAATTGTTAACTTCGTTATTACTAAACTAGACTACGGCTTGTCTATTACTAAATTTCCTGTTGGATTAGAATCCCGCGTGGAAAAAGTTATTGGATTTATTGAAAATCAGTCCCCCAAAGTCTGTATGGTAGGGATATGGGGGATGGGAGGATTGGGTAAAACTACCATTGCCAAAGCCATCTACAATCAAATACATCGTTCATTCATAGATAAAAGTTTCATTGAAGATGTTAGAGAAGTTTATGAAACAGATGGTAGAGGGGTTGTTCTTTTACAAGAACAACTTCTTTCAGATGTGCTAAAAACAAAGATCGAAATAAGAAGTGTTGGGAAGGGAAGAACTATGATCAAGGGGAGACTTTGTGGAAAGAGGTTGCTCATTGTACTTGATGATGTGAATAAGCTTGGCCAATTAAAAGATCTGTGTGGAAATCATGAATGGTTTGGTCAAGGAAGTGTAATAATCATTACAACTAGAGATCTACACCTACTGGACCTTCTTAAAGTTGATTATGTTTATGAAATCGAGGAAATGGATGAAAATGAGTCCCTTCAGCTTTTTAGTTGGCATGCCTTTGGACAAGCAAAACCAAGAGAAGACTTCAATGAACTTGCAAGAGATGTAGTTGCTTATTGTGGAGGATTACCATTAGCTCTTAAAGTCCTTGGTTCTCATTTATTTAGTAGGACAGAGACAGAGTGGGAAAGTGTATTGTCAAGGCTAAAAATGACTCTCAATGATCAAATTCAAAAAAAATTAAGAATAAGCTTTGATGATTTATACGATCATATGGAAAAGGATATATTTCTTGACATATGTTGTTTCTTTATTGGTAAAGACAAGGCCTATGTTACGCACATACTAAATGGATGTGGACTACATGCTGATATTGGGTTAACAGTTCTCATAGAGCGGAGCCTTGTAAAAGTTGAAAAGAACAACAAACTTGCAATGCATAATTTGCTACGAGAAATGGGAAGAGAGATAATTCGTGAAGGTTCAGGAAAGAAACTGGGGAGGTGCAGTCGATTGTGGTTTCATGAGGATGTAGTTGAAATTTTGACAGAGAAAACTGTACGTACATTCTTTATATGCAATTGAAAGTGTTTGCCTTTCCATGTGCAATACATGTGTGATTTGGATGAGCTTCATGCATGTATCGCTTTCTAATGAGCTAACAGTTAATAGAGATTTCTCAATTTGTTTTTCTTTGCTCTTTTCATCACAGGGGACAGAAGCTATTGAGGGATTGGCTCTGAAATTGCATTCAAACAAAAGATATTGCTTCAAAGCTGATGCTTTTGCAGAAATGAAGAGATTGAGACTGTTGCAACTTGATAATGTAGAACTCACCGGAGATTATAGTTATCTTTCTAAGCAACTGAGATGGATCTCTTGGAAAGGATTTCCTCTAGAATACATACCTAACAACTTTTATCTGGAAGGTGCAATTGCGATTGATTTAAAACACAGTAATCTTAGACTAGTTTGGAAAGAACCCCAGGTATATATTACATACATTTTCTTTTAAAAATTATAGTTTAATTAAAATAGTAATGGTTTCTACTTACCACTATGTCATTTTTCATTTTCTTCTCTAATCTTTTGTCAAAAAACTATCTTCTTGTAGGTTTTGCAGTGGCTTAAATTCCTCAATCTTAGTCACTCCAAGTACTTGAAAGAAACCCCCGACTTTTCAAAATTACCAAATCTTGAAAAACTCATTCTCACAGATTGTCCAAGTTTGTCCAAGGTACACTCAACCATTGGAGATCTCCACAATCTTCTATTTATAAATTTGAAGGACTGTAAAAGCCTAAGTAATCTCCCCAGATCAATATATAAATTGAAATCTTTGAGAACTCTCATCCTATCTGGTTGTTCAAAGATTGACACATTGGATGAAGATATAATGCAGATGGAATCCTTGACAACACTAATTGCTGAAAATGCTGCAGTGAAACAAGCGCCCTTTTCAATAGTAAATTCGAAAGGCATTGGGTATATATCCACATATGAAGGATTTTCACATCATGTTTATCCTTCTATCTTACGGTCTTGGATGCTACCAAATATGAATCCCCTATCTTGTATTCGTTCGTTTAGTGGCACTTCATCATCTCTAGTTCCCATGGACATGCAGAATAAAAATTTGAGTGATCTAGCACCAATTTCAAATTTTCGAAGTGTGTGGGTGCAATGTGAGACAGAGATTCAACTATTTAACCTAATAAGAACAATTATAGATGCTGTATATGGTGTAAATTATAGTGAATTAGAAATAACATCATATACATCCCAAATTTCAAAGCATTCCGTGAAGTCTTATTTGATTGGCATTGGAAGTTATGAGCAAGTCTTCATTTCTCTCAGCTACAGCATATCTGAGGTTCCTTTCTTCATCTTTATTTACATACTAATCATTTTAGCTATTAATTTTTAGAACATGAAATAATCCTGATGAAATATCCAGGAAACTTCAATACTCACCTTTTAGAACCTTTCCCTTCTATAATCACATGGCTTCATGTAAAAATACCTTATTTTAATCTCAACAAGTCAAGTGATCAGGCTCATATTAAGCACTTGGAATTGGAATTTACTTCAACTTTCTTTCTGCAATTTGCTTCTCATTGGTTCTATTCCCATTGATCATAAAAATATGTATATATACGTATGTTGAAAGACCCCAATGACGTCAGAGATGCATCCTAATGATCACTCAGCAGCTATTGATTTATACAGAAGACTATTGGCCAAATTTGTTCGAACTAATTACCAGAACTATGATCTAATTTATGCGGAAACTTTGTTATTTTCTTAGAAAGGCCAATTAATTTTGTAATTTGGAATGACAACATAATGATTGAAAAAGTCTATATTAATAGTACCAATTCATAAATGACTAAGCTATTTTTCTCATGCTACAGGGATTGGCAACCTGTGAATCTTCTGATGTTTTTCTCCCTCTCCCTGGTGACAATTATCCTTATTGGTTGGCTCATACGGGTGAGGGACATTCAGTGTATTTCACTATGCCCGAGGATTGTCGCATAAAGGGAATGACTTTGTGTGTTGTTTATTTATCAACCCCCGAAAACATGGCTACTGAACTTCTTATTGGTGTTTTAATGGTTAATCACACAAAGTGCACCATCCAGTTGCACAAGCGAGAGACTGTATTTTCCTTTAATGATGTAGATTGGCAAGGCATAATATCATTTTTTGGACCTGGAGACAAGGTGGAGATTTTTGTTATTTTTGGGAATGGATTGGTGATCAAGAAGACAGCTGTCTATTTAATTTGTGATGAATCCATTGAAATGGAAATGGAGCCTTCTCCTGAGCCAAAGAAAGTGACAAAGAAAAACACATTTGTAGGATTCCTAAAAAAAATTGTAAAGAAATTATTCAAGACGAGTGTAGGTTTGAACTAATTTTTACTGGGCATGCCAAAGTCATGGTCTAGGATTTTGTTAAGCGCCAAAATTATGTACTTTTAGGGTGCCAAAATTATGCAAAATATATACAAGTTAAAAATAGATTTTTGTAATATTAAATGTTTGAAAAAGTAATTAAAGCTTTGAATTTCTTAACCATGATGAATGTGATTACAACTATCTTTTTGTCCTCTTTTCGGATGTTGATTTTTTTTCAAATTTTAAGGATGTAGTTTTCATCCAATAATTGACTTTCACAATTTTGTTTTTGAAAATTAACCTGTAAACAAATGGAAGATGTAAAAATATAATTCTTTTTTGACTGCAATGTAAAGATATAATTCTTCTGAAAGCGAAGCTTGTAACAATGAAGGTTTGAAGCTGACTTGGGAGATGGAGTTTGAGCAGTTGCCATAGATATGCAACTATCATTAAGAGTATATCAGCGATGGAATGAGCAGTTGCCATAGATATGCAACTATCATTAAGAGTATATCAGCGACTTCTTGAAGGAAGATTGACTTGCGAGTTTATTCACTCGCTAAGAGAGGGCAATTTCTGTTCTGATTTGCTGGCCAAAAAGGGCTCCAACTCTGGGGATTGGTTTACTTAGCTAGAGAACTCACCTTTGGAGATGCATCAGTTTCTTCTAGCTGATGCTATGAGCTTGCCTTTCATGAGGATGTAATTTTGCTTTCTTTTCTTCTGTGTTTTCTCCCCCATTACCGAAAAACGATATACTTCTATATACTACTATTTCCTTTAATTTTGGAAAGATATATAAATTGGTAAAATATAAACTATTTTTTTCTGTTGTCAGAGGAGCCTAAGACCAAAAATAGGAAAGATATAACTTTGTCAAGTTGATCAATTTTAGACTCGTTCTTTGGATGATCACAAGGCCACCACATGACAAAAAGAAGAGAAAAAAACTCCTTAGTGCTGGCCATTTTCAAAACGATCTTTGGGAGCATTTGTGTCCGAAACACCATTCCCTTCCTCTTTAGCAGATTCGTCGTCATCTCCATGTATCTCAAGTTTGATGGGCTTAGCAGTTCCTAGATTTTGTTCTGAAAAAATGAAGAGAATTGTAGTAAAGAATACATTTTTTTTACAAAAGGTTCTCCAAATAAGAGAGAACAAATCACCTTATTTTTTATTTTCCTTTCTGATGACTTTAAGGAGAGGCTAGAATGAATACCACCACATTTGGCAGGTTAATTTAGATCTAAATAGACACTGGGAGGGGTGGATTGTGTGGAGAATTTAGTAGAGGAGAGATGTAATGGGAGAGAGAATTCATGAGATATTGCCATGTAAGCAAATAGGCTGACATGGCAACTACGAGTATGTCAATGTGATAATGTATGGTATCTTACCTCAGGATTTATATATTATAAATAGATAAATTATTTGTCCACCAAGCAGTTATTATTCTAATATTCTTTATCATTCTTCCTCTTATTGCTATAAACCTTCTTAATGACTAGTTATGAAGTCTCAATACTTCAAAAATGAAAATGTACCAATATTGAACCCGTGTTGGATACCGATACATCTTCAATACAATTCGATATGCATCCAAGAAGTATCCAATTTTTTAAAGGAAAAATGTAGGACATGATTCATATAAGGCTCATATTCGGGTCAAGATGGCTATACACGATTTCGATATGGCTTGAGTTACTTATATATATATTTTTTTAATTCTATTGTTTAACTTTAGGATTTATAAAAGAAAAAAAGGTTCAGACTAACACAAAACACACTTCTTTTCTTCTTCTCAAAACAAACAAAAACACAACATACCTTCAAAAACACGACATACCTCTTCCCTCTTCTTCAAGCATGACAACTCCTTTTTAGCAATTATAGATGTTCTTCTTATGAGGGGTTCATTTTTCAAGCAAGTGATTGCAATGTTTGCTAAAACATAATTTGCACATTTCTAGTGTTTTAATATCACTCAAGAGCATTTGCGTAATTACATTTTAACACCAACACTATTGCATTTTATTTTACATCAATAATATCAATACAATCACATGATCAATAGAGTTGAGAGGCTAGGGAACAATGGAAACATCCTTACAAACTCATGAATAACTCCATTAGCTTGTCTCTTAATCCTATTTCATAGAATGAATGTGTAACTAAAATCTTTTTATATTTAACAACAATATTATCCAATTGTGTCAGTGTCCTCACATGCATGCCATGTATTAATATATATATATATATATATACATATATATATATATATATATATTAAAGTTTGACTCTTACACATAAATGATAAGAGAACTTAAGGGTGATGCATTAAATGTAATACTACATTAATGGTAGAATTTAAAATAAGATAATTGACTAAATTCTATTGGTTATTAAAAATAAGATTATTTAACCTTTTTTTTACTCAAGGTTAGTTAGACAAACCCATTTATTAAAATAAAAAATTGACTAGATATGATCTAGTCAATGGTTAGTTAATTAATAAAAGATTTGATTAAATACGATCTAGTCCACAATTGGTTAAATATGATTTAATTAATTTATGAAATATTTAATTAGATATAATCTAGTCAACAATATGCTAAAAAAATTGATTAGATATGATTTAATCAATGTTAATTATGATTTGATTTTGTAAATGATTAATTGATTAATATTATTTAATTAATTGACCAAAGATTTGGTTAAACATGATTTAAGCAAAGATACCAATTGGGCTTATAGAATACAAGCCCAATGAGTAATTAGGGTAAAGCATAACCTCTTATACAAGTAACTTGGCAATTGTTATTTACACCTTCTGTATTTACTAATGTGCCTTCTTTTTTATATTTTTTTTTTCAAAACTATCATTTTTGTTAGAAGCAACTTTTTGGAATGGGTTAAAATTTAAAAAATGCTGAAAGTACTTTTCGAAAGTGTTAAATTTCAAACATTTTCTAGAAGTATTAAAAATTTAACATGAATGCTTGGTTGTGCTTCTTGCCATCACCAAAATTTTACTTCTCAACTAGAAGAGCGACTTCCTTAACAGACGGGACATGATTTCGGTGATTGTTTTACTTGAAAGATTTGTCACACTACGATTGGAGTGTTGATACATCCACAAGATTCATATTCTTATGACTTTTACAAAAATCTCATTTTTTGTTTAGTTTTTTTTTTTTTTTTTTGCTAAGGATTCTTGTAAAGAAATCAAGAAAGTGAGTATATCAAAGCATAGCAATTCCATAGCAACCTAAAAGGAAATTGGTGTCTCATTTTTATTTTTTATTTTTATTAAAATTGGCATCTAAAAAGTACTTTTTATAACATGTTAAACTTTTAACACTTTTGAAAACTATTTTCCAAAATGTGAAATTTTAACATTATGAAATTGACCAATTTCCAAAAGAAAAAAGGGTTGTTTTTTTATGAAAAAAAAAAGTTATTTTGATCCCTTATATAGGATGAGCATATTAGGAACGTTATGGAACTGAGTTTCAACTCTTCTTTATGCTAATCTATTTTAAAACTTTTCAAGGCAAAAATATATTTTTAATTATATTTAATTTGGTTTTTTATATAATCTTTTTATGTTTTTAAAGTAAGTCAAAATGATCATTATGAAATAATGATAGCTTTCAATTTTGTGACATAATTTTAAATCTTTTTTTTTTTTGACTAATTTGAGAGGTGAAACTTGTCCTATTACATTTACTTACATTAAAATTATGAAAGATAACTAATGTTGGAACAAATGAACAAAATATGTGGGCATTTGGATGAAAAATGAGTTTCACAAGAAAATAAATAAAAATCTCCAATATTAGATTTTTTAATTTTATATACTCATGAATTTAACATACCAAATTTCACGTTTTAAATTAGTGAAAATAAGGGTTCAAAATCCTATTTATAAATTGAAAATGATCATTGCTTCAAAAGAATCATCTTTAT
>PYAF01001312.1:177125-187492 GCA_007407185.1 Glycine tomentella | reverse complement strand
AAGCCAACTTGATCAAAAACATAAAAAAACTATCAAATAGATCATACACTCTATCATTTTATAATCATCTAATTTATGATTATCATATTTTTCATTAACATTTTAATTATGTTCAATATATACAAAAAAATTTATAGAATAAATAATTATAATTTATGTTTTCATTATAAATATATAAATTTTATTAATAAAATGTTCAATAATAAAAAATTATAAATATATTATTATTATTTTAAATTAAATGCACAAAATATTTTTTCAATTTTATTATAAAAATGGATTAAAGCAAACACATTTTGATGGTTTTATTTTTGAAATATAGAGAATAAGAAGTAAAAAGAAACACATTTTCTAAATCTTGAAAATGTAAAATTGAAAACTATTTTCAAGAAATGAAAACAAAAAGCATCTCCAGAAAACCAAACGCCTACTAAAATTGTATGGTTAATGTTAAAAGTGCTTCTTCGCTTCTGGGCCGGTCTACACGCACGCTTTTGGTCGACTATAAAAAAATATTTCTCTTTCTAACACAAAGGTAAGTTTTATATAATAAGTTGTATTACAGAGGCAGTAGCATCGAATATAGCTCTCTGTATTTTGTACTATAGCTTTCTCTTTTTAACAGTTGACCTTAACTACTTTGATGGAATTAGCGTCTTCTTCATCATTCTTATCAAAATCGAAATCCCAATGGACATACGATGTGTTCATAAATTTTAGGGGAGAAGACACACGTAGGAGTTTTGTTTGTCATCTCAATTGTGCCCTCTCAAAAGCTGGAGTCAAGACTTTCCTTGACGAAGAGAGTCTACACAAGGGAATGAAGCTGGATGAACTAATGCCAGCAATAGAAGGGTCTCAGATAGCAATAGTTGTTTTCTCCAAAAGCTATACTGAATCTACCTGGTGTCTTAATGAGCTTGAAAAAATCATCGAATGCAACGAAACTTACGGCCAAAGTGTTCTGCCCGTGTTTTACAACATTGACCCATCTGTTGTGCGTCATCGTGATGAGAAGCATGATTTTGACAAAGCTTTGAAATCAACTGCAAAAAAAAAGTATTCAGTAGAACATCTGGAAAATGCGTTGTACAGGTGGAGCCGCGCACTCAGCGAAGCTACAAAATTCTCTGGTTGGGATGCGAGCAAATACAGGTAAAATCAATCAATACTTTCTCGTTTCTTTTATATGGGTTAATTCAGTTTTTAGTCCTGAAATTTATTTTAAAATTCGGTCTGAATGAAGCATATTTAAGCATTTTTTTTTTTTTTGTTAATAGTTGACCATTGTGTCTATTTTATAATTATTATTTTTTTTGATCAATTGTTTTGTAATTATTATTGAACTTGAAGGAATGATGCTGAACTAGTGGAGAAAATTGTTGAAGACGTTCTTACTAAAATAGAGTATGATGTCTTGTCTATTACTAAATTTCCTGTTGGATTAAAATCCCGTGTGCAAAAAGTGATTGGATTTATTGAAAATCAATCCACCCAAGCATGTATCATAGTGATATGGGGAATGGGAGGATCGGGTAAAACTACCGCCGCAAAAGCCATCTACAATGAAATTAATCGTAGATTCAGGCATAAAAGTTTCATTGAAGACATCAGAGAAGTTTGTAGTCAAACGGAAAGCAAAGGGCTTGTTAGTTTACAAGAAAAACTTCTTTCAGATATCCTAAAAACAAATGATCAGATACAAAATGTTGGGATGGGAACAACTATGATCGAGAAAAGACTTTCTGGAAAAAAGGTGCTCATTGTACTTGATGATGTCAATGAAATTGGCCAAGTAGAAAACCTATGTGGAAATTGTGAATGGTTCGGTCAAGGAACTGTAATAATCATTACATCAAGAGATGTAGGCCTACTTAATCCACTTAAAGTTGATTATGTTTATGAGATGGAGGAAATGAACGAAAATGAGTCCCTTGAGCTTTTTAGTTGGCATGCTTTTGGTGAAGCAAAACCAAGGGAAGACTTCAATGAACTTGCAAGAAGTGTAGTTGCTTATTGTGGAGGATTACCACTAGCTCTTCGAGTCCTTGGTTCTTATTTAAATAACAGGAGAAAGGATTTGTGGAAAAGTGTATTATCAAAACTAGAAATGATTCCCAATCATAAAGTACAAGAGAAATTAAGAATAAGCTTTGATGGTTTAAGCGATTACATGGAAAAGGATATATTCCTTGATGTATGTTGTTTCTTTATTGGTAAAGACAGAGCCTATGTCACGGATATACTAAATGGCCGTAAACTGCGTGCTAAGACTGTAATAACAGATCTCATAGGACGTAGCCTTATAAAAGTTGAAAAGAACAACAAACTAGGGATGCATCCTTTGCTACAAGAAATGGGAAGAGAGATAATTCGTGACAAATTATGGAAGGAACCTGGGAAGCGCAGTCGATTGTGGTTTCATGAGGATGTACTTGACGTATTGACAAAGAATACTGTAAGTACAATTTTGAAACTTGAAGTGTGCATTCCATGGTCGAGTTTCAAGTATCAGAGCTAATTTTCTAATGATCTAACAATAGAGATTTCTAATTTTCTTTTTCTCTACTCCTCATAGGGGACAGAAGCTATCGAGGGATTGGCTCTGAAATCGCATTTAACCAGCAGAGCTTGCTTCAAAACTTGTGCTTTCGAGAAAATGAAGAATTTGAGACTGTTGCAACTGGATCATGCACAACTAACTGGAAATTATTGCTACCTTTCTAAGCAACTGAGATGGATCTGTTGGCAGGGGTTTCGTTCAACGTACATACCTAACAACCTTTATCTGGAAGATGTAATTGCGATTGATTTAAAACACAGCCATCTACAACTCCTATGGAAAGAACCCCAGGTATGTATTACGTATCATTTTCTCTTAAAACTCACAAGTTAATTAAAATAGTAATTGTTTCCACTTATCTCTGTTTCATCTTTATTTTCATTTCTAATCTTTTGCCAAAAACCTATCTTGTTGTAGGTTTTGCAGTGGCTAAAAATCTTCAATGTTAGACTACCATTTTCTTTTAAACTTAATTTGTAGGTTAATTAAAAGAGTAAATTAAAGTCTTTCATCAGAGATATTACATTTAGTCCTCCCCTTTTATGGAAAAATACAAATATTACATTATTTCTCCCCTCTTAGGATAGATGTAGAGTTTAGTCTATTTAACTTAACACTATTAATATAAATTTTACTCATTTTTTACTAGAGAGATGCACGTATACTACAATTTTCTCCCCTCTAATGTTCAAAATATAATAAATTACACATTTCTCTCACAAGAGATGTGAGTATTACATTATTCCTCTCCTATTTTATTAAAACTAGTATGTTGATCCGTCCGTGCGTGTACACGAGTCGCATTGGTTTTTACATAGGTTCTAAAATAAGTTGTAAATATAATAAATATTTAATTTTAATTTAATAAATTGTTTATATTTGTTGTTAATAAAATTTATGGGTAAAATATATTTGTGGTGCCAATTAAATTTGAAAAATATTAATTTTGTCATCATAAAAATTTTATATTAATTTTGTTCTGTTGAAAATAAATATAATACTTTTGTTGATCTTTAGTGTTAATTTCGTTAAACGGTTTCGTAGCGCCGTTAATAGACTTAATTACTTAATCTTTATCCTTTTTTTTTCTCTCTCTATCTTTCCAAGCACACTTAGAAGACAACAAAACCATTGTTGTTTCATCGTTATGCCTAATCTCATCAGATAGTATGAAAAAAACATCCAGAGAGTGACATAAAATTGAACTATGGAGGGGGGAGGTCTTGCTCTTGGTGTGATATATGTGGGGAAAGAATCATTTTGGATGATTTTATCCGTCACAAATTGTTTAATTCATTAGCAATCAAATTACACGTGTAAGTTCATTAATTACATCATATTATTGTCTAACATAAATATCATTAAAAATTAACAAAAATATGTTTTATTTTTATAGAAACGAAATCAATACAATTTTTTTTTTATAAGAATAAAATTAATATTTTTTAAATTTTACAGGGAACTCAAGCATATTTTATCCAAAATTTATAAAAAAAAATTGACAACTTTTGATTTATTTATTCATGGTTGATTCAGCTTAGAGTTAGGCTACGCCATCAAAGTTGCAGTCCAAAAGAAATTTAGCTCAACCTAATCCAATTTTAAACTTTGGCTTGGGCCTAAGATTTAAGATTTGAATTTTATTGCATTTTATTTTGCATCTTCATTGAGATTTCTAAGATCAGCAAATTTTAGAGCTCTAAAGTCTGACCATATAGTATAACAGAAATTTTTATGATGTAAATGCTAAAATTAATTTAATATATTCATCAACAGTATTTTAATAAAGTGTCATACACTCAATATGTCATAAAAAAATAGTGTAATTTTTTACGTATTTGAAATTGTTGCCACTATTTCATTCTTTTACTATTTTCTTTTGTAATGTTGTTGTAGATTTTATGGAATCTAAAAATCCTCAATCTTAGTCACTCCAAGGACTTGACAGAAACCCCCGACTTTTCAACACTACCAAGTCTGGAAAAGCTCATTCTAAAAGATTGTCCAAGTTTGTGCAAGGTACACCAATCCATTGGAAATCTCAACAATCTTCTTTTGATAAATTTGAAGGACTGTACAAGCCTAAGCAATCTCCCCAAAGAGATATATAAGTTGAAATCCTTGAAAACTCTCATCTTATCTGGTTGCTCGAAGATTGACATATTGGAAAATGATATAGTGCAGATGGAATCCTTGATAACTCTAATTGCTGAAAATACTGCTATGAAACAAGTGCCCTTTTCATTTGTAATCTCAAAAAGCATCGGATATATATCCCTATGTGGATTTGAAGGATTTTCACACAGTGTTTTTCCTTCTATCATTCGGTCTTGGATGTCACCAACAATGAATCCCATATCTTATATTCGTCCGTTTCGTGGAACATTATCATCTCTAAATTACACGATTATGCAGGATAATGATTTGGGTGATCTAGCACCAATGCTTAGCAACCTTTCGAACCTTTGAAGTGTTTTGGTGCAATGTTATACTAAGTTTCAACTATCTGAACAGTTAGAAACAATTCTGAGTGATGTATATGGTGTAAATTATACTAAAATAGAAATAACATCACAAATTTCAAAGAATTCCTTCAAGTATTATTTGAATGGCATTGGAAATTGTGAAGTCTTGGATACTCTCTCCAACAGCATATCTGAGGTTCCTTTCTTCATCTTTATCTACATATATACCTTCACTACTCATTTTAATTACTGAATTATATGTTGAAAACCCTTTATGACGTAAACAAAAATGCATCCTAATGATGTTGATTTATACACAACAAAACTATTGACCAAATTTGTTTGAATTAATTATCATAGCTATTTCTGTTAATTTTGTGCAGTATGTTGATATTTGATTAAAAATGTCCATTTTGTAATTTGAAATGATAAAATAATGATTGTAGGAGTACATTTGAATAGCTACAGTTACATAAATAACTAAGCTTTGCTCATGCTACAGGGATTGGCAACTAGTGAGTCTTGTGATGTTTTTCTCCCAGGTGACAATTATCCTGATTGGTTGGCCCATACGGGTGAGGGATATTCAGTGTATTTCACTGTGCCTGATTATTGTGGTATGAAGGGAATGACTTTGTGTGTTGTTTATATATCAACCGCTGAAATCATGGCAACGGAAAGCCTTGTTAGTGTCTTAATTGTTAATTACACAAAGTGCACCATCCAGATACACAAGCGAGACACAGTAATTTCATTTAATGATGTAGATTGGCAGGGCATAATATCGCATTTGGGACCTGGAGACAAGGTGGAGATTTTTGTTATTTTTGGGAATGGATTGGTGATCAAGAAGACATCTGTCTATCTAATGTGTGATGAATCAACAGGGAAACAGAGCTTCTCTTGAGCCAAAGAAAGAAATAAAGAAATATGCCTTTGTAATATTTGTAAATAAAATTCTAATTGTGGCATTTGGGCTTTTTCTTTCTTTGTTTTTACTCTCCTTTACAACAAAAAGGAGTATATTTATATATAGGTCTGTCGTACTTCCACGCAGAGAGGAATTCTAACATTGCTGAAAACTGTTAAAGAGTCCTGTGAAGTTGCTGAGAAAATTTTTGTTTCAAACTTCAAAGAATTAAACAAGAACTTTGTGTAGCCAAGTGTCCCTTGCTCAGGTGAGCCTATCACTACTCATTTATTTATGATATCAAAACCGGCAATGTGTAAATAAATATTTCACTTAAGAGATTATGATGGAATTTATAATTTGTAATGGCATTGAAATGGCACATATAAATCATCTGAATATCATTATTAGTAAGTACAAAAATAACTAAGCTTTTGTTCATGTTGAATGGATTGACTACCAAATATGATTTTCTCCTTCTGGGTGACAGTTATCCATTGTTTAGTCCATGCAAACATTCATTGATACATTGCTAGAGAAATTGTTAGCTCTTTTACGAAGACAAATGTCATTGGTAGAACTGCAAGCAATAGCAAAATAATTATTTGTGAAAGCTTTAGTTTGAGACACTAGGGAAATATATATATATATATATATATATATATTAAACCATATGATTTTACATTGATTCTTTAATAAAAAAAAGGATCATCTTGCTTTTAATCTAGGATGAATTAATCTGTACGTTGTTCAACTATTTGACAATTAACATAATTAGCTTATTTATTTTTTCAATTGAATTTTTTAATTTGTATTTGTTTTTAATTAGGTTTTAAAAAGGACTTAATTCCCATTTGAAAAACAGAGACCTAATTTCCTTTTTAAAAAAAAGGGACCTAATCAAATAGTAGGTTTAGTTAAGATTTTAGGATCTCAACTTTTTATATTCATACTTTTAGTCCCACATTTTTTTTATTTTAAAACTTCTAATCTTTGATTAATTTTTCATCATCATTTTTAGTTCCTCTAAAAGAATTATATTTTAGTCTCTCGTTTATTTTTATTACTTAAAATTAATCTCAAATATAAAATAAAATAAAAAGTGGATAAAAATGAAAAAAATAAATATTGATATTAAGCAATAAAAAAATGTGTAAAATTTATTATTTATTAAAAAGTTATTTATTAGAAGTTATATACACAAATAATTGTGTTAAAAAAAATCATTCTCTTCAATATATTTTTGGATCTGTCCATGTTACTGAACCATGAAAATTTAAAACAGGTCCCTGATTTTTTTTAATTAGGTCCTTAAATTCATATTTGTTTAATTAGCTTCTTGTTGAGACCAACTCCATCCGTTTTATTGAAAAATATTGTTTCAAAATATGTCATTTTACAAAATCAATGTTATATTAATTTTTTTTTTTAAATTATCTTTAATCAATACTTAATGAGAGTAATATATAAGAAGGGCAAACAAACTATTAATAGAGAGATAAAAAGTATACAGAATTATCTATTTTTTTTTAAATTCAACAAATTAATTACATCTTTTAATATTTTATGGCAAAACCTTCAATATCATATGGAACAGAGAAAGCAATTTAAAAAAAAAAATACAAGTTTAAAAACTCAATTAAAAACATTTTTTATGCCATTAAAATATTTTAAAAATGATCAAATAATAATTTGGAGATCGGATATTAAGTAAACGTTTACTTTATTAAAAGGCTAAAGTAAAAATGGTTCTATCCTTGGGGCCCGGTATTAAAAGGCTAAAGTAAACGTTGGACGACTATAGAATAACATTTAAGATGAATAACCAATTTCATCTCTAAAATTATTTTGGTGCCATGATAAATTTGTATCCTGAAAATTGGAAAATATATATTTAATTTTTGAATATATAAAAAATATAATAAATTAAATTTGATGACTAATTTGTGAAATTAAATTTAATTTTTTATCTCTCAAAGACTAATTTATCAATTCTTATATTTTACTTAAAGAATTCATTTTAAATTCTTTGACCATTTTTTTAGATATTATGATATCATATAAAATATGAAAAACTTTTATATTCATTTTGTTCTAATGATAAATCCAATTTGGAGTTTTTTGATTTTACTTACAAGGAAAAAAAAATCAACACCTCTATTTCTTTCACATCACATTAACAAACAATATATATTATTTTTTTTAAAAAGTAGAGTTATTGAGATTTTTCCCCTAAAACCTAACCTCCAACATCAAAAAATTCTTTATAAAAAATAATAGTATATATAAATTATTGAAATAACCCCGATTAAAGATGGGGGAGTTTATATAATAAGTTGTATTACCGAGGTGGTAGCATTGAATATCATCTCTGTATTTTGTATTATAGTAGCTTCTCTCTTTCCACAGTTGACCTCATCTAATTTGATGGAATTCGCGTCTTCTTCATCATCCTTCCCAAAATCCAAATCCCGATGGAGATACGATGTATTCATCAATTGTAGCGGAGAAAAAGATCTCCGTAAGAATTTCGTTTCTCATCTCTATTATGCCCTGTCAAAAGCTGGAGTCTACACTGTCCTTGACCACCAAGGAACGGAGCTGGGAAAACTAATGCAACTAGAAAGGTCTCAGATCGCAATAGTTGTTTTCTCCAAAAGCTACACTGAATCTACTTTGTGTCTTGATGAGCTTGAAAAAATCATCGAAATCCATGAAACTTATGGCCAAAGACTTGTGGTCGTATTTTACGAAATTGACCCATCCCATGTACGTGATCAGAAGGGGGATTTTGGAAAAGCGTTGAAAGTAACTGCACAAAAAAGCTTTTTAGAAGAACATCTGGAATCTGGGTTGTCGAGGTGGAGCCAAGCACTCACTAAAGCTGCCAATTTCTCTGGTTTGGATTTGAAGAATTGCAGGTAATCAATCAATACTTCATAGTTTCTTGCTTCTTTTATTTGAGATTGAATGAAAGCATATTTTAAGCTTATGATTTGTTCTTGGTAATACATGAAAATTCTGCCTGTTTTATCGCTATTATTAAAACTGAAGGGATGAAGCTGAACTGGTGCAGCAAATTGTTAACGACGTTCTTAATAAACTGGAATATGAAGTCCTGTCTGTTACTGAATTTCCTGTTGGATTAGAATCCCGTGTGCAAAAAGTGATTAGATTTATTGAAAATCAATCAACCAAAGGTTGTATCATAGGGATATGGGGAATGGGAGGATTGGGTAAAACTACCACAGCCAAAGCCATCTACAATCAAATTCGTTGTAGATTCATGGATAAAAGTTTCATTGAAAGTATTAGACAAGTTTGTGAAACAGATAGTAGAGGGCATGTTCATTTACAAGAACAACTTCTTTCCGATGTCCTAAACATAAAGGTTAAGATACATAGCATTGGTATGGGAACAACTATGATAGAGAAAAGACTTTCAGGAAAAAGGGTGCTCATTGTACTTGATGATGTGAATGAGATTGGCCAATTAGAAGATTTATGTGGAAATTGTGAATGGTTTGGTCAAGGATCTGTCATAATCATTACAACAAGAGATGTAGGCCTACTGAACCTATTTAAAGTTGATTATGTTTATAAAATGGAGGAAATGGACGAAAATGAGTCTCTTGAGCTTTTTTGTTTGCACGCTTTTGGAGAACCAAATCCAAGAGAAGACTTCAATGAACTTGCTAGAAATGTAGTTGCTTATTGTGGAGGACTACCACTAGCTCTTCAAGTCCTTGGTTCCTATTTAACTCAGAAGACAAAGGAAGTGTGGGAAAGTGTATTGTCAAAACTAGAAATAATTCCCAACAATCAAGTTCAAAAGAAGTTAAGAATAAGTTTTGATGGTTTAGGCGATCAAATGGACAGGGATATATTTCTAGATGTATGTTGTTTCTTTATTGGTAAAGACAGAGCCTATGTTACAGATATACTAAACGGCTGTGGACTACATGCTGATATTGGAATAACTGTTCTTATGGAGCGTAGCCTCATAAAAATTGAAAAGAACAACAAACTTGGAATGCATCCTTTGCTTCGACAAATGGGAAGAGAGATAATTCGTGAAAGTTCAAGAAAGAAACCTGGGAAGCGCAGTCGACTGTGGTTTAATGTGGAAGTAGTTGATGTATTGACAAAGAATACTGTAAGTACATTCTTACATACAGTTTAAACTTGATAGTGTTTATGTTTTTTTCATTTGGAAACATGTATGGTTAGGATGAGCATGTAGTATCACTTTTTACTGACCTAATGGTAGAGATTTCCAAATATACTTTTAATTGCTCTAATAATCGCAGGGGACAGAAGTTGTTGAGGGATTGGCTCTGAAATTCCATGTCAACAGCAGAAATTGCTTCAAAACTTATGCTTTTGAGAAAATGCAGAGATTGAGACTATTACAACTTGAAAACGTACA
>PYAF01001312.1:155647-167870 GCA_007407185.1 Glycine tomentella | reverse complement strand
CCTAAAGACATGTATGATTTCTTGATTAAGACAACATTCACAAATATTGTTTTTAATGAAAGCAAGGCGTGCAAAATTGTGTTCAACCATTCACGCAAATATGTTAAAATCAGCTCTGGATGGAAATCATTTGCAAGAGACAACAATTTCAAACCACATGGAATTTGTTATTGAGTTTCCTGATCCCAGCAGCAACCATGTGTTCTGGTATATTTGTTAAGATACACCTTTTGTCTTAACTCTATCAAATGTAAACTCTATGTTGAAAACCATGTTTTGTTCTTGTAATTATGACTTTATCTTATATTTTGAATAGTTTGTGTTCTTACTATGCTTAGAGCACTTTGACATTTATATTTTGTAAGAATTTGCATTCTGAACTTGTAAGAATGCATTTTCATGCTTGCTTTATTAGAGTAAGTTATTTTTAGCTGATTATATCAATTTGTCTATTATTTGTCCAGTCACCTTAAATATTGATAGTCAAATTTGGTGTGATATATTGGTGCTTATTGATTCCATTGCTCAAACACTACAATGAAACACTCTGTTTCTTAGTGGAGTCCTTAATTTATTATTAGCTGATACATTTATCAATTTATCTTTCACTTTTTATTTTTAAGTTTGCTTATACAATAATTCATAATCATTAAACATTAAAAATATTTTATACAATTTTAGCATAGCATGGCGGAGCGAAGCGGAGCCGTCCCGTGCGTATGCGCACGGGTCCTGTAACTAGTAAATGTTATAAAGTTCGGGATAATAATAAGACAAAATAGTCACTGCTGTCAAATTAATGTTCAGTGCTCGCAACTGAACTCAAGGAAGATGCTCCGGATAATTCCCCAAGCGATGATATTAAGGCACGAGAAGAAAAATGGTGTTGGTAATAAAATCATTCTTCTTGCAAAAAAAAAAAAAATATCATTCTAAGCAAGATGATTATGCCTTCCATATGCATAGATTATATAGCAATTAAAAGACAAGGTTGCCAATGTTCGGATGTCATGATTCATGTTTTGCAGTGTTTGCCAATTTTGTGGTAGCTTTTATAGTCAGAAGTGTACAGTTCAAAATAGTAAAATGACACGTGGCAGCCTCATAATATGTTCTAGTGTTAGGCGCAACACCCCTGTCGACGCATCTAACCCTCCACAAACTACCATGACAAATGCCGACACCACACGGCAACTCTAGAACTGCATAGCGGAGATGGAACGTCGACACCAGGAAGAAATTCAAAGGTTGAAAGCTGATCATGAAGAAGCTCGAGTACGACATACTCGAGAGGACGAACGCACTCACACCACCAGAGAAGAACAGACACAAGGCGAGTCACAACCTCGACAGAATGTCGACCCTCTTGGAACCCGCAGTTTAATGCAGGGATACCGGAGGGAAAGGCATAACATCCGTCGTAATCCGCTTGTCGATCGTATTATGGAAGTCGACATCCCTTTTGGTTGGAAACCCCTACACTTAGAGAGGTACGACGGAACCACCGATCCGGATGAACACCTTGACGCCTTCTTCTCGCAGGCAAATCTTTACACCAACAACGACGCCATATTGTGTCGCTTCCTACGTCCCTGAAAGGAGCCGCGTTAACATGGTACGGTGATCTCCCTGAACAGTCCATCGATAGTTTTGACACCCTTGTCCAGAAGTTCAGTGCTCAATATGCTACAAGTCGGACTCATAGGTTGACATCCGCTGCATTCGCGACACTGCGCCAAGCTGACAATGAGCCTCTTCGTAAGTTCATGGAACGATTTTTGCATGTCGCCTCTCAGATCAGGAACCTAAATCCTGAAGTGGCGCTGCATTCCATGATGCTGGCCTTACGACATAGTAAATTTGCAGATAGTCTATGCAAGAAACCTCCTTCTAGCATGGACGAAATACGTGAAAGAGCCAAAGGCTATATCCAGATGGAAGAGATGTCAAAGTTCCGCAATGAGGTTAGACAGGCAGGACAAAAACCCGATAAACATGAAGACGGAATAATAAGAAGCATAGACCGTACAAACCACAACTTATCTCCAAAGGACCCAGATTCGAAAGGTACACACCCCTGACAGTCAACCAAGCCATGGTTATGGACGAAGCGTTCAATACGGAAGTCCAGGTAACGCTACCCGCTCCTTCCAGAATAGGAAGACACCCTAACAAGTATTGCAGGTATCACCGTGGCGCTAGACACAACACGAAAGATTGTGTTGCTCTGAAGGATAAGATTGAAGAACTCATCCAAGCGGAGCATTTGTCAAGATTTATAAAGAAACCTGATAATACCCCTCCAGTGCATAGACAAGAAGAGCGACGTGAAGATCGCTTTAGGAACAATAACAGGCGCAGGGACGACGCGGAAGACAGAGGGAGGCAGAGACCACCACAGCCAGGATGCGAACATCAACCCCCTTGCCAACAAGGAGAAGATCCTAATCAACACATCCGCGATGTGATTCATACCATCGTAGGGGGCTTCTTTTATGGAGGATCATCCTGTCAATCCCGTAAAAGACACTTGCATTCCATCAGAGATATTGACATTAATTCCGTCAATAGTCTGCCAATGCGAAGTTTGCCTCCTATTACTTTTACGGACGCTGATTTTGAAGGGATTGATCCTATCCATCAAGATGATCCTATGGTCGTGTCCGTCATCATTGCCAACTTGAAGGTGACAAAAGTACTCATTGATCAAGGCAGCTCAGCTGATGTTTTATATCTAAAGACCTTCCAGAAGCTAGAGATTTCATCATCAGCAATACAGCCTTGTTTAGAACCTCTCCTAGGCTTTGCAAGAGAAAGAGTTGACACGATGGGATACGTTGACCTAATGACCACCTTCGGTTAAGGTCTGTTATCCAGAACTTTCACGATGAGATATAACATAGTAGATGCTGATACGTCCTACCTCCTCCTGATAAGTATGAAAACGCTAAATGAGTTGGGGGCTACAGTCTCTACCCCTCACTTAAAATGAAATCTCCTACAATAACAGGAGAAATCGTCACTGTAAAGGCAGACCAAAGGCAAGCCAGACAGTGCTATGTCGAGAGTCTTAAAGTGACATCATACCCTCCTAGCAGACGGCCAGTCAGACATGGTACCACTTCGGGGGGTACCACCCAGGTAATGAATATTGCTACAAATTTGTTTCCTTCTATACTTACAGTGTTTGTGGCCCATGATAGTCAAGCCTTCGATGTGGATCCACGCGATGATAACGTCGACAAAGGACCAAAATCGATCGAAGAGCTAGTCAAGCTACAGCTAGGTCCCAAACCCGGACAATGCACGCAACTTAGCAAAGGGCTCACCAGTCACGAATATAGGCATATAGCCAATGTGCTCCAGAAAAATGCGTCAGTATTTGCTTGGCAACCATCTGACATGCCTGGCATCGACCCTAGTGTCATATGTCACAAGTTAGCAATATGTCCGCAAGCCAAACCCATTGCGCAGAAAAAGCGAAATATAGGAGAAGAGCGACGAAAAGCGGTCAAGGAAGAAATTGATAAGTTACTCAAGGCCAACTTCATCAGAGAAGTCAGATACTCGACATGGCTCGCCAATGTTGTCATGGTTAAAAAAGCCAGTGGCAAATGGCGTATGTACACGGACTTTACAGATATGAACAAAGCATGTCCCAAGGATGCATACCCGTTACCTAACATTGACAGACTTGTTGATGGGGCGTCCGGGTTCCATATCTTAAGCTTCCTGGACGCGTATTCCAGTTATAATCAAATCAGAATGCACGCTCCAGACGAGGAGAAGACCGCCTTCATCACCAAAGACTCTAATTACTATTACAGGGTCATGCCGTTCGGCCTCAAAAACACAGGAGCCACTTATCAGCGACTGATGGACCGTGTTTTCAAAAAGCAGATCGGACGCAATGTCGAGGTATATGTAGACGACATGGTTGTCAAGTCTCAGAGCGTAGCCCAGCACGTAGAAGATTTAGAGGAGGTTGTAACATCCCGGGCGCTGACGAGGGCGGGGAGTGATCGCCGGTGCAGTGAGGCACGGACAATGAGCGGCTCCTGGCAGGCTTCCAGCGGGAGGGGCACATGAATGAATCGAAACACACCCGAACGAGAGGGATCCAGAGGCTGTGCAGGTATGGGACTGTACAGTTGAGGATAACTTAAAGGATTTAATAGGTACTACCTATACCAACAAGGTGCATCTACTTTTCGGTAGCCCATAACATAAGAACTCCACAGTTAAGCGTGCTTGACTTGGAGCAATCTTGGGATGGGTGACCTCCTGGGAAGTTTCTCAGGAAGTGTGTGAGTGAGGACAAAGCACACTGAAAAGTCTTGTGTTGGTATGTAGGGACAGTCGTTGATCCTGCAAGTGGCCAGGCGTTACAAGTGGTATCAGAGCAAGGCCTCGGACTGTACAGTTGAGGATAACTTAAAGGATTTTAATAGGTACTACCTATACCAACAAGGTGCATCTACTTTTCGGTAGCCCATAACATAAGAACTCCACAGTTAAGTGTGCTTGACTTGGAGCAATCTTGGGATGGGTGACCTCATGGGAAGTTTCTCAGGAAGTGTGTGAGTGAGGACAAAGCACACTGAAAAGTCTTGTGTTGGTATGTAGGGACTGTCATTGGTCCTGCAAGTTGCCAGGCGTTATAGAGGTATTCAAGGAAATCCGAAAATATGACATGCGCCTCAACCCTGAGAAATGCACATTCGGGGTAGGAGGCGACAAGTTCCTCGGTTTCATGATAACACACTGAGGTATCGAAGCCAACCCAGACAAGTGATCAGCCATATTGCAAATGCGTAGCCCGACCAGTGTCAATGAAGTTCAAAAGCTGAATGGGAGACTAGCCGCGTTATCCAGGTTTCTTCCAAAGCTAGCTGAAAAAGCAAAACCTTTTTATAGGTTGCTCACCAAGACAACGCCATTCCTATGGGATGACACTTGTGAGCAAGCCTTCATGACGTTCAAAGAAACGATTGTTGCGCCACCTGTCTTGAGTCGACCTCGACAAGACACACCATTGCTCTTATATCTCTATGCAACGGACGACGCCATCAGCTCAGCACTCATCCAAGAAGAAGGAAGGAGCCAGATCCCTATTTATTTCACCAGTCGCATGTTACATGATGCGGAAAAGCGTTATCAAATGATCGAGAAGATCGCATTGGCACTAATCACCTCAGCCAGATATAATAACCATGGGTCCTAAAACATAAAATTTTTGGTTTGCTGGGAGCCACGCTAGTAGCGTGGGAGAGCCATGCCAGTAGCGTGGGAGCCATGCCAGTAGCGTGGGAAGTGTTCCATAAAGCTTTTCTTCTCTGGAATTTCACGTTGGTAGCGTGGGAGGCCACGCTGGTAGCGTGGAAGGCACGTCAGAGGCCTATAAAAGGCCAAAACAAGAAAATCTCAGCATTTCTCCTCATTTCTTCTTCCCCACGCCCCAAACCTCCATTGGAGACTTGCCCAAGCTTCCTAGGACCTTATTTCTTGACCCAAACACATCCCAATGACCTTTAATCTTGAGAGAAACACCTGGAAAGCTTTAATCCTTCATCTTTTCTCTTAGAAACCCCTTTATGAGCGAGAATCCCTTTCTCCAGAGAAACCTCAAAAATTGCTGGTTGGCGAGGAATCAAGGCGAGATACGGACAACAGAGCTTGAGGAAGCTGTCCTAGAGCCTTTCTGGTCGCCACTGAGGTAAGAAACTTGAGTTTCTTCGGTTGATTTGGGATTTGGGGTTTCCTGTGAATAGTGATTCATCTGTGATAGAGCTAGAATTAGCTCTGGGTCTTGTTGAGAGATGTGTTTAGAATGACGAGAGGAGGAAGGATTAGCTTTCAGTTTGTGATTTGGTGACTGTTGGTTTTGGCTCTAGGTGGTGCATGTGTGACTTGGACTAAGTCCCTTGATCTGAGACATGCAAGAGCCTTGTTGATGGGCTTGATGTGCCTGAGAGGCCATGGAGATGGTGTCTTGTGAGATAGACCGTCCAAGCCCTATGGAAACCCTGAGGAATTGGGTTGTTCGAGCTCTGAGCTCATTGTGAATGGCTTGTGTTGAGTATGTGGGGACTCTGAGGCCATGGTTGAGCTGTGATAGACAACTGAGGGTCTATTGATAGAGGGGTTTTAGTTGAATATTTTTCTATCCTTCTTAGCTTCTTTGACCTTTATTTTCCTATTCTAATTCAGTTTTTGGTCCTAGGCAAGTAAGTGGGCTTAATTGCTAATTGTTGCGTATTTTCGGATTTTTAGCTCACTTGACATATCTGACTTGTGCAGGGCCTATAGGGTGCTACCGATCTTCGAATGGAGCGTTCTAGGAGTCGCTAGAAAGATAACGAAAAGATCTACAAGTTTGCTACAAATAGCCCGAGGCCAATTTTATCATTTAGAGGGTCATTTTTAGCTTTGAAGTTAGCGCCTCTGCACTTGTAATTTTGGGCTGCGAATTTGATTTTCATGGTTGTAAATAACAAATAATTAGATTGTTGGGCTTGTTTGTGGCCCATTTTATTTTCAGAACTTAGTCACTATATGTATTAGTGACTTAGTAAAACTTGGACAACACACTTACAATTCAATAAACAACTTTTACATTTCTTTTCTTTAGTTTTTAGGATCAAAAACTTGTTTTTCATTTTCTCTCAATTGTTCTTCATCTTCTTCATTTCCATTTTGCTATTCTTCCATTTTTCTGCACTCATTTCATGGGGCTTTCCTTGGTGATCATCATGGAAGGCTAAATCACTAATCAATCCAAGGATCTAACTCAAGCAAGAGAAGAATTGGAGTTCCAGTTCGGTATTTCGGTTTCTACTTGAATATTCACCTTCTTCTTCAATTTCTCTTATGTTTTCATGATTATGAATGCATTTGGGATTGAAAGTGAATTAGGATTATGGATTCATGTCTTAATTTCAAATGATAATCACAAGATTAATTGAATGATATTTCAGTTAGGGTTGTGGTTTCAATCAATTTAGGAGTAAAATCGATTGAACTACTTCTATTGAGATTGAATAAATGTCCATGTTAGAATCAACTTATGGGAATGATGATGATTCAAATAGCTTGGGTTAGTGAATTGGATTGATGCTTTCTCATCTGTTTTACTTTATTCCTTGATAATCTTGTTAATTTTTGCATTGTTCTTTAATTTTAGTTTGTGTTCTTGCATTTTTACTTTACGCATACCAACTGTTTGACAAAAACCCCTCTTATTATTACCAATGATTTGAAGCTAGAACCATATTGATTGTGTCTCTGAGTCGACCTAGGTTAGCTCTATGCTACAGAATTAGCTTAGTAAAATTGTTTTGGTGCGTGTCGACAACGTGTTTATCAAAACTGGCGTCATTGCCGGGGATACGGTTTATTGTGTGCTAGCTTTAATTCATTGTAATTAGTTCATAGAAGTAGTTTTAATTCTTGCATTTTTACGTTTTGTTGCACAACTATGTTTGTTACATGATTATGTGCTTGTGGTTGCTGCATTAGCTTTGTATTTACCCATAAAAACATAGGAAAACCCATAAAAATAGAGGAAAACCCATAAAAACAGAGAAAAACGCAGAAAAACAGAGCAGACCGCCCAGCTGGCGCTACCAGCGCCACTCCCGCTCTAGTCGCGCCGTAGGTTCTGCAGTCCCACGCTGATAGCGCGGATCTCGCGCTAATCGCGCCAAAGGCTCGGCCATTCCACACTGATCGCGCCAGACCGGCGCCGATAGCGCCAGCTTCCCGAGCATCCCGCGCTGACAGCGCCAGCGCCACGCTAATATTGCCAGCGTTAAAAAAAATATAAAAAATAATAAAAAAAAACCTTAGGTTTTTGTATAAACTTTTTAGGATTGTTTTTGTGCTTTTTATTATCCTTTATGAGTTGCATTGTGTATGACTAGGTCCACATCAAGTGAATTTCATTCATTTGATCCTGAGATAGATAGGACATTTCATAGATTAAATAGACAAAACCTTAGGTTAGATGACTTTGATAGTGTAGTTTTAGACAGTAGTATAGTATCTTCTGACTTTGATTCTGAATCTGTTTCTACTCCTTCTACTTCTACACATCTTGATATCATGGTTGATAACAACCTAACTCTTAAGGAGTTAGCTACACCAGATGTTGTTTATCAACCTTGGTGTATTCAATACCCTGAGACTGAGGTCAGTTATGAACTGAAATCTGGATTAATCCATTTGCTTCCTAAGTTTCATGGACTTGCTGGTGAAGATCCACATAAACACCTTAAAGAGTTTCATGTGGTGTGTTCCACCATGCGACCTAATGATGTTCATGAGGATTATGTTAAGATGAAGGCATTCCCTTTCTCTCTGGATGGTGTTGCTAAGGATTGGTTGTACCTTCAACCAGATCCTATCACCACTTGGACTGACATGAAGAGAAGATTCTTGGAGAAATTCTTCCCTGCTTCTAGAACAGCATCCATCCGAAAGGAAATTTGTGGCATAAGACAGTTTCCTGGAGAGTCTTTGTATGAGTATTGGGAAAGATTTAACAAGTTGTGTGCTACCTGCTCTCACCATCAAATTAGTGAGCAATTATTGGTTCAGTATTTTTATGAAGGATTGATGTTGATGGATAGGAGTATGATAGATGCAGCTAGTGGAGGTGCTCTGATGGACAAGACCCCTCTTGCTGCAAGGCAGTTGATTTCTAACATGGCAGCCAACTATCAACAATTTGATGCTAGAGTCACAACAACTAAGGTGATGGCTGCAAATGAAGCTTCTGTCTCTATGGTTGCTGATAACCAAAGATTGGAGAACAAATTGACTGAGTTGACATCTCTTATGAGGCAGCTTGCTATTGGGCAACAACAGAATGTGATGGCAGCCAATCAACCAAGGCTTTGTGGTATTTGTTGTGCCCCTGATCATCCTACAGATGCATGCCCCACTCTCCAAGAGACAGAACAACTTGCTGAAGTCTTTGCCATGCAACCTGGCCAGTCATTTAGACCTCAACAATAGTATAATCCTCCAACACTTATAACCCTGGTTGCAGAGATCACCCAAATTTGAGGTATGGTCCTGGCCCACAACAACAGCAGCCTTTTAGACCTCCACAACAATCCTTCCAGCCTGCCACCACTAAATACCTACCTCCTCCTTTTAGACAACAACCACAGTTCCAGCAACCTGCACCTACACCTACACCTACACCTCCACAACCTGTACAGGCTAGTTCTGGACCTTCTTTGGAGGATTTAATGAAGCAAATGGCCACCAACAACCTTCAGTTTCAGCAAAATGTCAGTGCCACCATCCAGGACCTATAGACTCAGATTGGACAGTTAGCTACAACTGTCAATCAGATGCAACAACAAGGTTCTGGTAATCTTCCAGCACAACCAGTTGTTAATCCAAAGAATGTGAGTGCCATTACCTTGAGAAGTGGCACGGAACTTCCAAATGTTGGTGCTAAAATTGATGCTGGTAAAAAAGTTGATGATGGTGCCAAGACAGATTCTGCATCAAAACAGATTCCCTTACCTTTTCCTTCTAGAGCCATTCCTGCAAAGAAAGTGGTGGACCTTGATTCTAATCTGCTTGAGACTTTCAGGAGGGTGGAAGTCAACATTCCCCTCTTGGATGCCATCAAACAGATTCCAAAATATTCAAAGTTTCTGAAGGATTTGTGCACCCACAAGAGGAAGCTTAAGGGAAATGAGCAAGTGAAGATGGGCAGAAATGTTTCTGCACTGATACAGGGTAAAACTGTTGATGCCATCCCACTATCCACCTTGCCACCGAAGTGCAAGGATCCTGGCACTTTCTCTGTCCCATGCACCATTGGAGATATTACTTTTGGAGATGCCTTGTATGATCTTGTAGCCTCCATTAATGTCATGCCCACATCAGTTTATAGAGCACTACACCTTGGGGAGATGAAACCCACTGGTGTTGTCATCCACTTAGCTAACAGGAGTGCTGCGCTTCCACTTGGACTTATTGAAGATGTGCTGGTGCGAGTAAATAATCTGATCTTCCCAGCAGATTTTTACATTTTGGATATGGAGAATGAGTCTTCCAGCCATGGTCCCACATTGATCCTAGGGAGACCTTTCTTGATGACAGCAAGGACCAAAATTGATGTGCATGCAGGAACTGTTTCTATGGAGTTTGGTGATGACATTGTTCAGTTCAACATTTTTGAGGCTATGAGACATCCTGCAGAGGAGAATTCTGTTTTTCTCCTTGATATCATTGATGTTGCAGTAGATAGTGTAGATATTTCTGATTTACTTTCTGATTTTTCTGATCTTTCTTCTGACTTTTCTGACTTTGATCTTGGTTCTTGTAATTGTACCTGTGATGATTCTGCTGCTGTGTGTAGCATTTGTGCAGAAATTTCCTCTGCACTTCACTCTGATTGTGTTCCAGGTACGGATACAAGTTCTGAGCCTACTATCCCACTTTCCTCAGCTTCTAGTCTTCCCTTACCTTCCACTATTCAACCCCCTTCCTTGGAGCTGAAGTCACTACCTGAGCACCTCAAGTATGCATATTTAGATGATGCTCAGAAGCTCCCAGTTATCATATCTAGTAGTCTGCCACTGGAGCATGAAGAGAAGTTGATGCATGTCTTGAGGGGCCACAAAAAGGCCATTGGATGGACACTTGCTGATCTTCCTGGAATTAATCCTTCCATCTGCATGCATCGGATACTTTTGGAGGATGATTCTAGACCAGTGAGGCAACCCCAGAGGAGGCTTAATCCCACTATTCTTGATGTGGTGAAGAAGGAAGTGACGAAGCTACTAGCTGCAGGGATCATCTATCCCATCTCTGATAGCACTTGGGTTTCACCTGTCCAAGTGGTTCCTAAGAAGTCGGGACTCACAGTTGTGAAGAATCAAGATAATGAGCTGATTTCGACTAGAGTGGCCAACAGTTGGCGTGTTTGCATTGATTACAGGAGACTCAACCAGGCCACTTGCAAGGACCATTTCCCTCTCCCTTTCATTGATCAAGTTTTAGAGAGGTTGGCAGGTAACTCACATTACTGCTTCCTTGATGGTTTTTCTGGTTACATGCAAATCCACATTGCACCAGAGGATTAACATAAGACCACATTCACCTGTCCATTTGGCACATTTGCTTACACCCGGATGCCTTTTGGCCTATGTAACGCACCTGGCACTTTTCAAAGGTGCATGGTAAGCATCTTTTCTGATTTATTAGAGAGTTGCATGGAGGTGTTTATGGATGATTTCATTGTGTATGGTTCCTCTTTTGATGCATGTTTGGATAGTTTCTCTAGAGTGCTTGACCGATGTATTAGTACTAACCTTGTTCTTAACTTTCAGAAATGCCATTTCATGATGCATGAGGGTATAGTCCTAGGACATTTAGTCTCTAGTAGAGGTATTTAGGTTGATAAGGTCAAAATTGATGTGATTACCTCTTTGCCTTACCCCGCTTCTGTGCGGGAAGTACGTTCCTTTCTTGGACATGCCGGTTTTTATAGGAGATTCATTCAGGATTTCAGTAAGATTGCATTGTCATTGTCCAAGCTTCTCCAAGAGGATGTAGAATTTACATTTGACCAGCCTTGCAAAGAGGCATTTGAGGGATTGAGGAGGAAGCTGACTACCTCTCCCATCATGCAGCCGCCAAATTGGGAGCTTCCCTTTGAGCTGATGTGTGATGCCTCTAATTATGCACTTGGGGCTGTGTTGTCCAAAAGAGTTGGTAAACTATCCCATGTCATTGCTTATGCTTCACACACTTTGGATGCAGCCCAAGTTAACTACACCACCACTGAGAAGGAGCTTTTGGCTATTGTTTTTGTGTTAGATAAATTTAGATCTTACTTGCTTTGCTCCCATATCACTGTCTTTACTGACCATGCAACTTTGAAATACTTGTTGAAGAAACCTGATGCTAAACCCAGATTAATCAGGTGGATGCTTCTTCTTCAGGAATTTGACATTGAGATTAAGGACAGAAGTGGTGTGGAAAATTTGGTGGCTAATCACTTGAGCAGGATTGAAGGACCTCTTGAGTCCTTTCCCATTCGTGATAATTTTCCTGATGAGCACTTGATGCATTTGCATTCATCGCATGTCACACCTTGGTTTGCTGACATTGTTAATTTCCTTGTTGCATCTGTTGTTCCACCTCATGCATCTAGGTCCCAAATAGCTAAACTTAAGAGTGATGCTAAATATTA
>PYAF01001312.1:138922-154276 GCA_007407185.1 Glycine tomentella | reverse complement strand
GGTACATAACATAAGTGTCAACCACTGGACACTTCTCATACCAGAGAGGCACCGCCTCCTGAACCATATAAACCATGCCTGAGGACTCTCACTCAGGACTTTACTCATCCAGATATGGCTCATCTAAGAGGCTCTAGGCTCTCATCCCCTCGGGAAGCCCTCTCTTAGAGATACAACATATCTGTCTGTTGCCTGGCCTCTCCAGGACTTTCATAACACATGCCTAGGCAAGAACATCCATATGGGGCAATCACCTCCAGGACTTTCACAGCACATGCCTGAGAGAGATCATCTCACAACGGAGGCACTCGATCCCTCAGGACTTCACATCACATGCCTGAGAGAGATCATCTCACACAGGAGGCACTCGATCCCTCAGGACTTTCCACTGCCTGTGAGAGACTATCCACTCAGGGAGCTCTCAATCCCACAAGACTTCCAATCACGGTCTGAGAGAGACTATCCACTCCGGGAGCTCTCAATCCCTCAGACTATCAAGCCGTCACCTGAGAGAGACTATCCACACAGGGAGCTCTCAATCCCTCAGGGGTCTCAACCATTGCCTGAGAGAGACTATCCACACAGGGAGCTCTCAATCCCTCAGGACTTTCACATACACTGGCCTGGGAAAGAACCTCCTTTACAGGGCAATCACATCCAGGACTTATCAACATCACGGCCTAAGGAGAAACATCTATACAGGGCAATCCATCCTTAGGACTTTAGGCAGAGAGCAGTGGCACCTACCATGGAATCTCAGCTATTCCAGGGAGTCCTCAAACTCTTCCTCTGACTAGGGAACCTCAACTAGCCCGATACTAGTCTAGTATCTTGTAGATTCCATCACTGACCATCTCATGGTCTTCATCTTAATCACAGAACACTCTCACAGTGTTCATCAATCTCGAGGCCCAAGGCCCTACACCTGAACCACAGGTGCCAAAACACCCTCACACCATCTCGGTGTCTATCCTAGGGTTAATCATATATTCATATATCTCGAACGGTCTGAGTATCCCACCAAGATCCGTTCATCTAGACCTTCAGGCTTCAATCACATACTAATATCAATAACAGGCCTTATTGGCCTTTCATTCTATAGCATGCATATAACATATATAATCTGACATAGCATGCATCAATCACCCGCTTGAGTGGCAAACAAGAAAAAGAGATTGATCCCCAGAGCGATGAGCTTACCTGATAGTTGTGCCTGCAACACCAGCCTCTGAAACAATGGTCTGCTCCTCTGACAACTCGTGTCAAGCCCTATCAAGGCAACCAAACACATATCACAGACCATTCAAGCACAGAATAACTATAAGCTCATCAGACAGTCCTCAACTGTCTCAGAGAAAGGAACCTCGGTCCTTTTCATCAACCCGAGTTATCTAACTTAAGGTTTCTCAGGCTCATCCTCTACAAGCCTTTCCATAGACCCTCAATGGTCTATTTCAGATCAACCATGGCTTCAGAGTCACCACAGACTCAACACAAGCCAACAACAATGAGCATCAAAGCTCTCTCAACCCAAACTCTCAGGGTTTCTCAGGGCTTGGACGGTCTATCTCGCCAGACACCGTCTCTATGGCCTATCAGGCATCTCAAGCCCATCACAAAGGCTCTTGCATGTCTCAAATCAAGTGACTCAGTCCAAGTCACACATGCACAACCTAGAGCCAAAACCCACATTCACCAAATCACAAACTGAAAGCTAATCCTTCCTCCTCTCATCAATCTAAACACTTCTCTCAACTAGACCCAGAGCTAATTCTAGCTCTATCACAGATGGGTCACTATTAACAGGAAACCCCCAAATCCCATATCAACCGCAGAACACGAGTGTCTTACCTCAGTGGCGACCAAGAAGGCTGCAGGACAGCTTCCTCGAGCTCTGGAGTCCTTCCCAAGCCTTGGGTCTTCACCAAATAGCCATGTCTGAGGTTTCTCTCAAGGTAAGGGATTTGCTCACCAAAGGGGTTTCTAAGAGAAAGAACGAAGGATTACAGCTTTCTAAAGGTTCCTCTCACCACCAAAAGTCCTAGGGAGGTGTTTAGGCTCTCAAATAGGGTCCTAAAAAGCTTGGAGCAAGCTCTAATGGAGGTCTGGACGAAGGAGGAAGAAGAAAGGAAGAAAATGCCAAGATTTTCGAGTTTCTGGGCCTTTTATAGGCCTCTGACGTGACTCCCACGCTCCCAGCGTGGCCTCCCACGCTCTTGGCGTGGCACTCCAGTGGAAATCAACTTTCTGGAGCACTTCCCACGCTCCAGGCATGGCTCACAGCAAAACCCCAAAATTTGTCCTCTTTTCAGCAACAAGTGTTATTATAGCGCCAAACCCGCTCTGATGCTTTCGCCGTTCGCGTTAGGACTTAGGGTTGTTATATTCACCCCAGTGTCAGAGAGCAGGAGGCACAATTACACATAGACATGAGATGCCTTAGCAACCCATTATTTTCTGTGAAATTTTTGATGTCTGGGGTATTGATTTTATGGGTCCATTTCCTGTTTCTCATGGCTTTTCATATATTTTGCTTGCTGTTGATTATGTTTCTAGATGGGTTGAGGCTAAGGCCACCAGAACTAATGATTCTGAAGTTGTTGTGGATTTTGTGAGATCCAACATTTTTTGCAGGTTTGGTGTGCCTAAAGCCATTATCAGTGACCAGGGGAGCCATTTCTGTAACCGGTCATTTGCATCTTTGCTTCAGAAGTATGGGGTTGTGCATAGAGTTGCTACAGCTTATCATCCCCAAACTAATGGGCAAGCAGAGGTTTTTAACCGAGAGATCAAGCAAGTGTTACAGAAGGTGGTGCAACCAAACAGAAAAGATTGGAGCAAGCTTCTTGAGGATGCTTTATGGGCTCATAGGATCGCTTACCGCACACCTTTGGGGATGTCTCCCTATAGGGTGGTTTTCGGTAAGGCATGCCACCTTCCAGTGGAGATTGAGCACTGTGCTTATTGGGCGGTGAAGAGTTGTAACATGGCATTTGATGAAGCGGGTATGCAAAGAAAGCTTCAGTTGCAAGAGCTTGAGGAGATTTGTTTGGAAGCCTATGAGAACTCCAAGATTTACAAGGAGAAAGTGAAGAAATTCCATGACTCTAGAATTCTTAGAAAGGAGTTCCATAGTGGCCAAAAAGTTTTATTGTTTAATTCTCGCCTTAAGCTTATTTCCGGTAAACTTCGATCCAGATGGGATGGACCTTTTGTTATTACTAATGTTTTTCCCCATGGTGCAGTTGAGATTAAAAATGAAGGTACCGACAAAGTCTTCAAGGTCAATGGTCACCAACTCAAAGCATTTCTTGAGAGCCCTCAAGTGGAGGAAGAGCTTGTGGAGGACATCTCTTTGGTCCTACCCATTTTGTGTGAAGATGTGTCTTGAATGACATTTGGGGAGTTTCCTTTTCCCTTCTTTTATTTGTTGTCTCTTTATTGCATTTCTTTGCATGCTTACATTGAGGACAATGTGCATTTCAAGTGGGGGGTGAAGGGTCCTTAAAATTTTTGAAATTCTGGTTGTTTTCTGTTTTCTGTCTGTTTTCTGTTTATCTGTCTGTATATATTCTGTTTGTCTGTTTTAGTTTTTGTTGTCTGTTTCTGCTGTTTCTGTTTGTTGCTGTTTTTAATGAATTTAGGCACTTTTTCATGTTTTTCATAGGATTTCTAATTTGCATAAATTGTGAGAAATGTTAAAAAGTTGGTTGGATTGAGAGGTTTCATACTTGATGTGAATCATTGTTGCAATTGTTGAAGTGATAAGTAGGCTGGAGAATAGAATTTAAGATGAACCATGTGTGGTAGAATTATGCCTTGTGAGTTTTTGAGCCTTTGTGAATATGTTCATTCATGTGTGATTTCACCCTTGTGCTAGATTACTCTATGTTTTGCCTTGCCTCTTTTGACATTCTTTGTTGCACATGTTTTGATTGAGATGATTTAGGCCTTCTTTCTTTTAGACACTAGCCAAATAAACCTATCCTTGTGTTGATATCCATTGTCACCCTCTTTGAGCCGTTAGCCTTTTCTTTCTTGTTTAGCTCATTAAAACTAAAAAATGATGGAAAACCATGTTACCCTAGCTTTAGGGAGAAAAGGGGCTTTAGAATTGTTTTGGGAGTGGGTTTCAAACAAGTGTGGGGTGTTTGTCTTTTGTTTTGTTTTGAAAGAAAAGAAAAGAAAAAGAGAAAAGAAAGAGTTCAAATAGCAAAAGTTAAAAGAAAAGAAGAAAAAGAAGAAAAGTAGAAAAAAAATTGTGTATAAGCAAAGAAAAAGAAGTTCAAGCAAAAAGAAAAAAAAGTATATGCAATAAAAGTTGTTATAGTTCATTTTGATCCTTGTAAATTCTTTCAAATTTCACCTTGCTTCTACCCTTCTTTTATCTTGTTGGCTTGCTCCCCATTGTCCCTCTTTTCTCTTAAGCTTTAGCCTAAATATCATTTTCTTATCCACCCTTCCCTAAGCCATTCATTACAAGCTAATAAAGTCCTTTTGATCTTTTGATGCATGTGTATTTCAAGTTGAATGAATGAGAGGTTTGTCAATGCTTGGATGTACTAGTTGCATGTGGTGTTTGAGTGTAAATACAAGCCATACACATCATGTGAGGTTGAGTGCCACCCTTTGAGAGAATTCTATCACCTTGGTGCATTCTAGATTCTAAACTTGACTACTTTTTCACTTTGCACTTTGTGATCATGTTTTCATGGATTGTTTGTCACCTCAATATTATTCTTCCATCTTTCCATCTCTCACTTTTGAGCATTGTTGTGATCCATTGAAAAATATGTGTGCCTTGTTCATATCCTTTCTTTAATTTTTTTGTTTACTTTAGTTTAAATTTTTTCTCTTAGTCTTTCTTTTAGTTTTGCCCAGGACTGCAAAAGTTTAAGTGTGGGGGATTTTGATAGAGGGTTTTTAGTTGAATATTTTTCTATCCTTCTTAGCTTATTTGACCTCTCTTTGACCTTTATTTTCCTATTCTAATTCAGTTTTTGGGCCTAGGCAAGTAAGTGGGCTTAATTGCTAATTGTTGCGTATTTTTGGATTTTTAGCTCACTTGACGTATCTGACTTGTGCAGGGCCTATAGGGTGCTACCGATCTTCGAATGGAGCGTTCTAGGAGTCCCTGGAAAGATAACGAAAAGATATACAAGTTTGCTAGAAATAGCCTGAGGCCAATTCTGTCATTTAGAGGGTCATTTTTAGCTTTGAAGTTAGCGCCTCTGCACTTGTAATTTTGGGCTGCGAATTTGACTTTCATTTTTGTAAATAGCAAATACTTAGATTGTTGGGCTTGTTTGTGGCCCATTTTATTTTCAGAACTTAGTCACTATATGTATTAGTGACTTAGTGAAACTTGGACAGCACACTTACAATTCAATAAACAACTTTTACATTTCTTTTCTTTAGTTTTTAGGATCAAAAGCTTGTTTTTCATTTTCTCTCAAGTGTTCTTCATTGTTCTTCATCTTCTTCATTTCCATTTTGCTATTCTTCTATTTTTCTGCACTCATTTCATGGGGCTTTCCTTGGTGGTCATTATGGAAGGCTAAATCACTAATCAATCCAAGGATCTAACTCAAGCAAGAGAAGAATTGGAGTTCCGGTTCGGTATTTCGGTTTCTACTTGAATATTCACCTTCTTCTTCAATTTCTCTTATGTTTTCATGATTATGAATGCATTTGGGATTGAAAGTGAATTAGGATTATGGATTCATGTCTTAATTTCAAATGATAATCACAAGATTAATTGAATGATATTTCAGTTAGGGTTGTGGTTTCAATCAATTTAGGCGTAAAATCGATTGAACTACTTCTATTGAGATTGAATGAATGTTCATGTTAGAATCAGCTTATGGGAATGATGATGATTCAAATAGCTTGGGTTAGTGAATTGGATTGATGCTTTCTCATCTGTTTTACTTTATTCCTTGATAATCTTGTTAATTTTTGCATTGTTCTTTAATTTTAGTTTGTGTTCTTGCATTTTTACTTTACGCATACCAACTGTTTGACAAAAATCCCTCTTATTATTACCAATGATTTGAAGCTAGAACCATATTGATCGTGTCTCTGAGTCGACCTAGGTTAGCTCTGTGCTATAGAATTAGCTTAGTAAAATTGTTTTGGTGTGTGACGACAACGTGTTTATCATCTATGGAAAGGCTTATGTGGATGAGCCTGAAGAACTTTAAGTTAGATGACTTGAGGCTGATAGAAAGGATTGTGATTCCTTTCTTAGAGGCAGTTGAGGACTGCTTGGTGAGCTTATGCATGTTTATATGCTTGGATTGGTCTGTGATCTGTGGTTGTGTGCCTTGATAGGGCTTGACACCTCGGGTGTCAGTGAAGTAGGCTATCATTTAGGATTGGAGTTGCAGGCACGGCTTGCCAGGTAAGCCCATCGTTCTGGGATTGAATCCCTTACTCTTGGTTGCCACCCAAGTGGGGTGATGGTTGTTATACCATGCAATTGATTTGTATTTGCTAAGATATATATGTTTATATATATATATATATATATATATATATATATGTGGACTGTGAAAGGCCAAGGTGGCCTGATGATGTTTATGATTGGCTGAACACCAAGATGGTGTTAGAATGCATTATATAAGATTAAAACCCCAGGATAGACACCGAGATAGTGTGAGGGTAATGATACATATATGGTTACAGGTGTGAGGGGCCTTGGGCCCTCTGGATGACTAAACACAGTGAAGTGTTCTATGTATGGGTATGAGATAAAGACCATAAAGTGGTCTGTGGTTGAGGTTAAGAGGATACTGGAAGCAGTATCGGGCTAGATGAGATTTCCTAGCCAGAGGACTAGGTCTTTTGGACTCCCTTGGAATGGATGTTGATCTTCCTTGGGAGGTGCCACTGATATTCACCTAAGTCCTAAGGACTGATTGTCCTGTATGGATGTTCCTCCTTAGGCAGTGGACTGAAAGTCCTGAGGGATGGTGCTCCCTTTGTGGATTGACTCCCCAGGCAGTGGTTTTGGAAGTCCTGTGGGACGGTGCTCCCTTTGTGGATTGACTCTCCAGGCAGTGGAAGTCCTGAGGGATGGTGCTCCCTTTGTGGATTGACTCCCCAGGCAAGTGACTGGAAAGTCCTAGATGTGATTACCCTGTTATGGATGTTCTTTCCTAGGCTAGTGTATGTGAAAGCCCTGGATGTGATTGCCCTTTTATGGATGTTCTTTCCTAGACTAGTGTATGTAAAAGTCTTGGAGGTGATTGCCCGGTTATGGATGTTCTTTCCCAGGCCAGGCTGTGTACAGATATGTTGTATCTCTAAGAGAGGGCATCCCGAGGGGATGAGAGCCTAGAGCCCCTTAGATGAGCCATATCTGGATAAGTGAAGTCCTGAGTGGTTGCCTCAGGCAAGGTTTTATTGTGTTATGAGGCAGTGCCTCTCTGGTATGGAAAGTGTCCAGGGGTGACACTATGTGGGTACCTCTGTGAGATTATGCTTAGACGACTGTGAGAGCCTGCATGAGGTGGTATACCTCTGATGCTGATAGCATCCAGTGATGATACCCGGTAGCCGGGTCATGTGAGCTAGGATGATGTCCTAGGCTTGGTCTATGGTTTTGTCTGGTGTGTGCTTGGGGGTGAACCAGGGTAAAGGGAGGATCTCCCAGAACCCTGAGTTTACTGAGATATTTATCTCACCCCGTGTAGGGTTGTGGTTTTCAGGTGCTTCTAGAGGAGAGGAGCGACCTTAGGGCAGGAGGCCCTAGTGGAGCTTGCAGGCTGGGCTGAGGGCTGCAGTAGAGGACTAGAGCGGAGCTTCAGGAGTTGAAGCTGGTCTTAGTTTCTCTGTGTAGGGACAGGGCGTGTGTGTACACCCATTGTACTATACATATTCTGATGTATAACCACAAATGTGGTTAGGCTTTGAGTTGTATGTATATGTACAGACCCTGATGTATTAGATGATGTTTATTTCCTCCTGATTATCTGTGTCAAGATTTTATATATATCTGCTGTGGTTTTATGTTTTATTATCTGGATCAGCAAGACTTGTTATATTGATGCTTTGTGTTGTGTTTTTATATTCCATGCATAATGTAATCAAGAAAATCGATTCTTACGCTTTCGCACCGCTTTTAAATAACGTCGATAGCGCGATCCTGATATTATTAATGATAATGCACCGGAGGCCTACGGGGTGTTACACCAGATGCCTCAAGCAATATTTTCAGAGTCACCAGGTAATAGTTAAAACTAATTATCCTATTAAACAGGTACTCAGGAAACCAGAACTGGCATGCCGCATGGTAGCATGGTCAGTCAAACTGTCAGAATTCGACATTTGATACGAGCCACGCGGTCCAATAAAGGCAATATTCATGGTGGACTTCCTAGCTGAATTTGCTGGGAGAGAAGAACCCATCCTAGACTAGTGGAATCTTTACGTGGACGGAGCATCCAATGTCCAGGGAAGCGGAGTAGGCATCATACTCGAAGGACCTAGCAACATCTCGCTGGAACAAGCCCTTAAGTTCAATTTCAAGGCTTCCAACAACCAGGCCGAGTATGAGGCACTTATTGCAGGACTCAAACTCGCCAAGGAAGTCGGGGCTCGATACTTGAGGTGCTATTCCGACTCTCAACTGGTCCAGGGATAGATAGCGGACAAATACCAAACCAAAGAAGCTATACTCCTCCAGTATTATCATCTGGCTAAAACACTTATAGACAACTTCGAGTGTTTTGAGATGCACCACATACCTTGAGAGAATAACACACGAGCAGATCTGCTGTCCAAGCTGGCTAGCACCAAGAAGGCTGAACATTTCAAGACAATCATTCAGGAAACACTTCAGAAACCGACCATTGACACCTCAATGGTAATGGCTGTCTAAACACAAGAGTCCACTTGGATGACACCTTATAGGGATTTCCTCCTAAAGGGGATACTCCCAACGGACGAAAGTGAGGCCAGACGATTGAAGCGAAAAGCTAGCTACTATGTCATCATTGACAACGAGTTATTCAAAAGAGGGCTGACAGCACCGCTGCTCAAATGTCTGGACAAATCGCAGGCCGACTATGTCCTGAGAGAGCTTCACGAAGGAATATGCGGACTCCACACAGGAGGAAGATCCTTAGCCACCAAGGTAGTAAGTGCAGGATACTATTGGCCAACACTCAAGATGGACGCTTGCAATTTTGTACGCAGGTGCAAAAAGTGCCAAGAATTTGCAAATATCCCACGGATTCCCCCAGATAACCTTCACACGATATTTTCCCCGTGGCCCTTCGCCATGTAGGGCATGGATATCTTGGGGCCGTTTCCAAAAGCACCTGGGATGTTAAAGTTTCTGTTGTGGCCATTGACTACTTCACCAAATGGATTGAAGCAAAACCACTTCGAGAAATAACTGCCAGTGAAGTGGAAAGCTTCACGTGGAAAAATCTTATATGCAGATATGGTCTACCCTATGCCATCATCACGGACAACGAAATGCAATTCAAAGCTCAGACGTATGAAGATTTCCTCACCAGATTAGGCATTAAACACCTAGTCACGTCTGTTGAGCACCCCCAGACGAATGGTCAAGCAGAAGCGGCAAACAGAGTTATTCTTAAAGCCCTTCACACTAGGCTTGACAAGTCCAAAGGGCTCTGGAGGGAGGAACTACCCAGTATATTATGGGCATATCATTGTACGCCTCAAAGCACCACAAAGGAAACTCCTTTCCGCTTGACATACGGGACAAATGCCATGATCCCTGTCGAGCTAGGGGGAACCTTCAGTTAGAAGGATGCTTTTTCAGGAAAAACACAATGAGGACAACATGCGAGTGGAGCTAGAAACTAGCGAGGAGCTTCGAGACATAGCCAGAATCAAGGAAGAAGTAGCCAAGCTTCGCATGACACGAAGACATAATTCCAAAGTACTGCCTCGAACTTTCCAGCCAGGCGACCTAATCTGGAGTGTCTGAGGAGAAGCTAGAAAGAAACCTCGTGCAGGAAAGCTTGGACCAAACTAGGAAGGCCTATTCAGAGTTGTCACCAACCTGGACAACGGTGCTTACAGATTGCAGGAACTCAATGGCAAGGACATTCCAAGAACGTGGAATGCCACCCACTTGAAGTTCTATTTCAGCTAAGGAATTCAAAACCGGATGGTGTACTCTTTTTCCTATTTCAAGTCCTTTTTTCCCACTGGGTTTTTCACTTGAAAAGGTTTTAACGAGGCACATCCGAGGAATAATAAGATGTATTCAAGATTACATCAATAAATATATCCTTTTTGTGTTTCATTTATGTCAATATTACAGAATCCTTGAATATATTATTGCTTGAGTATGCTCCTAGCTTCCAGGTTCAGCTTCGATGAAGACCCAAGACTATGTCTTGGCAACTTGAGCAGGGTCTACCCTTGGCAAGTATTATCAAAGGTTCATAAAATACTAGGGCCTCCCTAGTAGGGCCTCCAACAAAACCCAAGGTACCCCCTTGGTCTAAAGCAGGTTCTTAGAATCCATTAACCCGGTGAACCAAGCTAAAAATCAAGGGTCGACACAAAAAGGTTCGTGAAATCCTAGGGTTTTCCTAATTGGACCTCCAGCAAAATCCAAGGTAGCCCCTTGGTCGGACATACAGTCAGTAATTCCGATTTCCCAGTTGACTACAAAATTCCAAGGTCCGTCCTTGGTCCGGGGTCCGCCTCGGTGATCTGACCAAACTATGTAGAACCATCCAGCCAGGTTCGTAAGACTAGAGCGTTGGTCGGCACAAAAATTCCAAGGTCCGTCCTTGGTCCGGGGTCTGCCTTGGTGATCTGACCAAACTACGCAGAACCATCGAACCAGGTTCATAAGACTAGAGCGTTGGTCGGCGCAAAACTCCAAGGTCCGTCTTTGGCCCGGGGTCCGCCTCTATGATCCGACCAAACTACGCAAAATCATCCAGCCAGGTTCGTAAGACTAGAGCGTTGGTCAGCGCAAAACTCCAAGGTCCGTCCTTGGTCTAGGGTCCGCCTCAGTGATCCGACCAAACTACGCAGAACCATCCATCCATCCAGGCAACCCCAGAATCCTTTTCGGGTCATTTACAGGTTCATAAATCCAAGCTCTGACAATCTTGGTCGACCTTCACTTTTACAGGTTCATAAATCCAAGCTCTGACAATCTTGGTCGACCTTCATCTTTATAGGTTCATAAACCCAAGCTCTGGTAGACCGTCAAGGTTCATAAACCCAAGTCTTGGTCGACCTTCATCTATATAGATGTATAAAGTCCGAGTTAAGGTAGACTGTCAAGGTTCATAAACCCTCAAAGTTTCGGTCAACTCCTTAAAATCCAAGGTGGACGCACCACTAGTACATTCTCGAGCTGGCTCAAGACCGTGTCTTGAAGAATCCTGACGAAATCCAGCATGGACAACTCCACTAGTACCAGACTTGACAACTATAAGGTACGACTATGTCTACCCTTGACATATGTTATCTTTGTTACATTTTTCCTTGCGGGAATATATTCAACATAAAAACCAAGTAAGTTTTCCTGGTATCGATCTATACTATGGGATCCTAATGGGGAAAACCATGTCATTAATCCGCATAGTTATCAACAATTCTTGATAACCCATGATTCTCACGACTTGAGATTAATTTGCAGTCAACCTCGTTATCATCAAATTATTTATTAAAGAAACACGAGGTATTTAGCATTTTATTATGATGATTTCAGCGCTCACAATTTCTATTAATGCAGAAATACGAGTTACAAAGAAACATTTTTTAATACACAAGTGTCCAAGTTCATGTTCTTGGAACTATAACACCTATGGAACCTCGACATGCAGTACCATAGGATATTTCTGTTTTGCAGGAATGATTTTATTTTGCAGGATAATGGTTTAAAAACCACCCTTGACACAGTGCTCATGGTGGAAACTTTGACAAAAAAGAATATCCTCAGAAACTGCGACAAGTCAAAATTAATGGCAGTTCAAAGATCAAGCTCGACATTGCAAGATCTCAATCATCTCTTTGACAGATTAATATTTTCCAAGTCTCTGCAAGAAGTTTAGGACATTTTTCGACTGCAGTCGAGCAAGTAACCAGATTGAACATTTGCCAACACAAACAAATAGTTGCAGAAATTGCGCAAGTAAAAGAAGATACAAAATGATTGAGGCGAAAAGAACACACTTTTATTAATTTGTTGGAAGTCTTACAAAAGCCTTCACGGCTGAAAAAGCAAAACAAAGGAAAAACACATAATCCACACTCTAGCTTTACCATTTTCCTTGGTCTCTAGCATACACTTCTGCCCTAATGGCTTTGATATGACAATCTTTACCCAGAATCCAAGGATAAAGATCTCCACCTCCTCTTGGTGAGACGATCTTCACTCAGGACTTGATGAGACGATCTCCACCTGGTGCTGGTGGGACGATCTCCACTGAGTGAAAAGAAGAGGACTCCCTTCCGCGAGGATATTGAGGATGAGCTTCTGCACTTTTATCTCCCTTATTGGGACGGAGACTGTCTCCAGAAGCATTTCCTTTGCTAGGGATGGTTGGAATCGCTGATGACGACCAGACATAGGAACCGTAACAAGCGCGGAGGAAAACTTTGACTTCATCCATGAAGCTTCGCCTCATCCTTCGCCTGGAGGAGAGGGATCCCTCAGAAGTCCCTCCATGGACATCCTCCTCAGAGGAATCTCCAATGGAGATCACCTCGCGCATAATGCGCTGCTCAATAGAGCCACCAGAGTCGCTACCCCCCATACCCAAGGCGGAATCAGAGATAGGTGACTTAGACATTTTCAGAGGAAAAAGAAAATTCGAGAATTAAGAAGAAGAAGCTTGAAAAAGAAATTCAGAGAGCAAGGAAGCAGGTGAGGGTGACAATGGCAGAATCACTGCTATTTAAAGTGAAGGGAAGCTTGACGGTTACTTGGGCGGGAGAACGAAACGTCTCCTAGAAGCACGCGTCGTGACTGAACCGTTACGACCTCCACTACCGCACGATCCTTCCCACTATGCACGATCCCAATGAGCGTGACCTCTCCTGGACTGACACGTGGACATAAATAAAAGCATGGGCGGCACACGACTGCTTGTATTTATGAAGGGATTGAGCGTATCTTTAAAAATCACATCAGACGGTCAGGAAATCATGATCATTTACTGCTTTGGTCAGACTTATCCAATAAAGTCAAGATTCAACATTCTCTTTCTACAGGCTACATGGTGGCGTGTACAGGTTTGTAAATCCAAAATAAAAGTTAAAGTTTTGGTCGACCTTTGGAGATCTCAACCTGGACACTTCATGTCTACCCTCGGGGGCTGACAATCTTACTATGACACTGGACATATTACCTTTATGCTCTTTCACCCTCTTTCGCCCATAAATTGGCTCAGAGGCTGGGGGGCTTATGTACAGTTCAAAATAGTAAAATGACATGTGGCAGCCTCATAAATGCCTATGAACACGTGGTCACCCTCCATGTCAGCATTACACCCTTCATCAGCGCTTACTCATTCTCCGTAAGCCAGCCCGGACACAATGTCCGGGCTCCCCGTCAATACTGCCACAGGAGCGCGGACGTCGACCCTCCCTAGGAGCCTGAACATCCACAATATTCTCTTTACTCGCTCACTGCCTATCTAAATGCGAAGATATTCAAATAAGTACAACCACCTTATCTTATCATATCTCAACAAAGTTATCTACTAATCGTTACTTATCTACAAGTAACAATATATCAACAAGGTACACATTATCTCTAATTCAAATTAAGATAACTGCCTGCTATTATTTGTATTATTATCTTATCAACAGATTATCTATAAGCAAAGGCCCGAGGCTCACTCCATGCTATAAATATAACCCTCCAGGTTCATTCTAACTGACTACATACACACGACTCACTTCTCAACACTCCATTCAAGCCTCACGCTTGACACGTTTCATTCTTATCTCTCATACTTGAATGCATTACTCAAGTTCTCTATTCTCCACATATTAGGCCGAGTCCACACTTGGCCATCTTTACAAATTTAATGTTCTGACTTGAGCGTCAAAGTATTTTTTCTTTGTTTTGCAGGTCTCTCCTCTAAGCAAAGCCTAACTCTACTCCGTTATCACAGAATTTGAAGTCCACCAAGGCCACACCAAACCCACACGTGAAATTTTCAGATTGTGACATGAACAAGAAGCATTAACAATTATTTATTATTATCATAATTTAATCTCTAGCCAATGCTTTCTCTATATATAGAAACAAATTCTGGAAACTGCAAGAACTTAATGGTAATTTTGGAAACAAATCATTAAATTAAAAGCCAGAATTAGAACAAAGCTGACGTCCTGAAAGTCACTCTCAGAAGCACGAGCAGCTGCAAATTAATTAGTAGTTATCAAAAAACTTTAATTTGACATGGTCATTTGGCAAATACTATTGTGCACACCCGAACTTACTAAAGAAGCAATTGACTTCTTAACTTTCATGTTTTTTTTATCTCAACCGAGTTAGATCCTCCTTGGTCTCTTAACATGTTACATCGGTAATTTGGGATCTTCCCTTCATGTATGATTTGGAAACAAAAATAAAAATAAAATTGAGCTCAAAGGGAAACTATTTCATGAGCATAAAATATTAAACAACATGCTGAAATAATTAACGCTCATGTATTGCGCGAAATCCTAAAGCTCATTTTAAAAAATATTAATAATGATTTTAATTTTTTTAAATTAATATATATACATATAAGTACTTAAATAATGATGAAATCATGTGTTAACCCAAGGGTTGGCCAAGTGAAGGAAAATATAGAGTCTCATATCTATCAAGTCGTATCGTCTCCTTGAAATGAAGTAAATATAAGAAATACTAGATGCTTTTACATCCAAGAATGAGACTTGAGTCTTTTAAGCACTTTATACATGGTAGAAATATGGTTAGGAGAAAAAAGCTTACTAAAGATGACTAGTAATAAGGTTTTGTGTGATTGTAAAGCTTAGTCAATAATAAAGTTAACAGATGTTTCATATTTTAATATGGTAATCCAAATAATAAGAAATGTATTTATTAAAAGATGTGTCTGCATTTCTATTGCACTATCATATTTTATTGTTCTAAAATTTATATATTAAAATAATATTTCTTATTATATGTAAATATATTGATGTGCATATTAATTTTAATTTAATATGTTTTGTAATAATATATACATAATTTTATTTATTAAGTCTCTTTGTTTGTTATGATAACATAATAAATTAATATATTATGTTTATAAATACATATCTATTTATACACAGTTGACCAAATTATTTCTGATACATACATGGATATTATTCAAATTAATA
>PYAF01001312.1:101741-121227 GCA_007407185.1 Glycine tomentella | reverse complement strand
AGTTGTGTCTGTGGTTGACACCTGTGATGACCCCAATTCAATTGGGCGAGCAGAGGAACAGTAGTAGCTGAGCATGGATGATGGAATGAAGATGTGCATGGATAATTGGAAGATGTGATGTCAATACTGTGATGTTTGTTATTTGTGGTTTTTATGTATTTTGGACTGTCTGTATTTTATTGGACATGTATTATGGACTGTATTATAAACTGTATGGTGGACTGTATCATGTACTGTACTCTTATTTGTAAACAAACCGCGGTGAGGAAAATCGTTCATGCTATTTACGTAAAATTAGTAAACAAGGCAAAAAGAATTTTCGTGGAAAAATTTACAACCAATCTAATTTTAATACAAAGTGAACACGAGTATTTAATTAAAATAAATCAAGCACGAGAGAGATAAGAGAGGCGTTACATTTGTGGAAATAAGAAAATACGAATTTTAAAGAAATAACGAAAATAACAAGGAAGGTATAATCTTAGGGTATCCTGACCTCGTCAGAGACACTGGCACAGGTAATAAACTGTGCGACTGAATTTAGTGCATTGAAATTGCAAAAAATTACGGAAAACTAGTTTAATTAATTCAAGATAAGTGTAGAATTGAACTTCATCGTTCATACTCTAAGTATCCAATTAACAGTAACATATATAAATCATTTCCTAACATTATTGATGCACACATTAAATCACCCTAAATCAATCTCTCGCATTCAAGAATCCTAAGGATATTTACTAAATATCGATCCATTGCATATGAAATAAATACCTTAGCATTACAATCATAATCTCGTGTTGTTTGCAATCAAAATGTTATGCTCTATTCCTAGCAATGTAATGTAAAGGGTAAAATCATTTAGTTCAAATCCTAAGAACACTTTCCAGTCAAACTTAGAATCTAATTTCATGAAACTAGTGATCAATTAGAATCAAGCATTAAGAACATAATGAAATCACCAATAATGAGTAGAAAATATTCATGCATATATAAAATATCAAAAGAGATACATAAGGGTTCGAAGATTACATCTAATCCTTTGGAGAAACTAGTCGATCATTGTGTAGAGCACAAGGTCAATAGAAGACATGATGAAGGAAGCGATTCCCGATCCTTTCCGGTAGAGTTTCCTCACCTATTTCTCTCTTCTTTCACCTCTCTCTACGTTTCCTTGTTGTTTCTTACACGTTCTGGTTTTTTCCTATGGCTTCCTTGCATGGCTATTTATAGCAAATGGTCGAGGAGGTCAAATCAACTCGCCTAGGCGAGCTGTAGCTCACCCATGCGAGTTGTTGCTTACTCCTGAAGAAATTTCATTAGCCCAAGCGAGCTAATTGTTAGCCTGGGCGAATTTCACTTTTAGAAATTACTTAAATTGACCTTTTTGCCCTTTCATCTTGTCTTGGTTGTTTAGATGCCACATATACCTATCGAAACATCATAATTAAATGGATGAATCTTTCAAATTTAAACAACAACATTTATAAATGTACAAAATATAAAACAACTAGAATTAGGGAAAGTTTATAAGAAAAACTATTGAAATCAAAAGATAAGCGCTAACATTATAATCCTGAAAATAACTTATGACATTTATCAACTACCCCCAACTTAGAATCTTGCTTGTCCTCAAGTAATGTAGGGAAATAAAACTACGAATTCTAGAAGTATAAAGGAAAGTGCTTCAATATTTCTATATCAAAATTTTATGAACATGCTTTGTAAAGAATCAACCTTTAAAGTGATCAAAGCAACATTTTCAAATAATCAACTATGAGATATGAAGACACAAAAGATGAAATTCACAAAACCAAATGAGATTAAGATCAATTCACATTTTGTTTCTAAAGAACATAAGAGAAAATACCTAATTCATTCAAACAGAAGAAAACCTCTCATGGGTGTTTAATTCTCACACAAGCGGGTGTTTCATCTCAATTCCAACATTGATATGTCATAGATCAATTTTTTGCAGTTCAATTCCCATAAAATCAAAGATAAGTACATAATTATCATGGATCATTATGACTTTTAGGGCTGGGCCTGGCTTAAAGAAAATCTTGGTTTTTCTGGATATTCAAAGTTACCCTGAGAATAAGAGAGCACACATATAAAAAAACTATCATCACTTCCTATCTCTTCCCTTTTTTACCAAGTAATTAATATTCCCTATACCAACATCCCAATCACCCAACTAATAGAATTTACAATACTCTGTACAGTTTAGAATATAATGTACATAATTCATACATTTACTTATTCACAAAGAACTTGTTTCCCTTTTTCTTTCTTTTCTTTTCTATAAAAAATTTACTTTACATAAATAGCTACATGTAAAACAGAGTATTTACATGACATTAGCCACCTAATGATAGAATTCCCACCCGTTTGCTCTCCTAACCTAAGGTAAGGTAGGAAACTCTTATCCTAGGTTAGTGTTCCAACAAAATCATAAGTGTTTGGCTCAAAGGGCTTGCAAATGGTAAATCATTATATATTGGGAAGTTATTTGGCCAGTGGCTTAAAATGTACAAGAAGAAGGAAGGCCTAAATTATATCCATGCATCTTATGTTATGACAATTAGAAATTCATGCAAAATCAACTATAAAACATATCAGTGAGGACACTCAATGTAAATTTTGTGGTTGCATACAATCACTAAAGCTTAAGGCTTGTTTTCATGTTCAAATCAACTCAGTGTTTTGAAATCAACTCCATGTAAAAAAATTTGCCTTCATTTGGTATTTGGAAAACCATTCATTGTTTTCCTTCTCAAAGTTTCCAAAAAACATTTTATTGTGTTCTAATCTAATTCAAAAGCAAGTTTCAAAAAACACTATTTGTTGATTCTTTTCGAAACATGTTATGTCCAAGAAAATTTTGCTCTTTAAGTCCCAAAAAGAATTATACACAACAAAATTAATCAATAATGTGTACTAAGAGGAAAACCTCTGTGTAAACAATCAAAGTGCGCAACACCAAAAAGAATCATAAACGCGTGCAATTATCTAAGCAAAAATCCAACATATTAAATAAGGAAATAAAAGTGGTAAAGAGACATAAAGAAAGCGGTAGAGAAATATAAAGACAAAATCACAAATTTTTGAAGATCAAGGCTAAGGAGCTCAATATCCTCCATTGAGATAATCAATAGGATCTGCCATGTCCTCATCCTTATCTACTCTACCTCCTCCTAAAAAATAGGTCTGTCCCCAGGCCATGCAATGGTAGCTCTAACAAAACAGATGATATATTCAAAAACATTAGACATAAAATTCAAAAGTAAAGTTCAGAAATATATAAAAAAAAAAAACATAAGACATAAAATTCAAATAACACAAATTAAAACAAAGTTTAGAAACACTGGGTTATCTCTCAAGAGCGCTTCTTTAACATCTTTTTAGTTGGACGCACTTGTTATGGCTCAGGCTTCTAGCAATTGGGCAACAGTGGTGAGCTAATGGTTTCTATGTTTTCCTTCAAAATTTTCACCAGTTTCTTTTCTTCTTCAGAAAGACTTGAATTATTGGTAACTGGTTTATTTGAATCACCTGCAAGAAAAACATTTTTAAAATGTGGAGGTATTGCTTTCACCTTCATTTTTCATTCTTGATTATTCTTTTCCGCTGATAATTCTTCAAAGAGAGATTGCTGGTAAGGAATTTCCTTGGAAGCGTCTAGTTGTTGGAGACAATCTGAACTCTCATTTTCTTCACATTCACTTATCTCCTCAAATGCTTCAGTCAATGTTTTCTCTGAACAATCTTTTCTTTGAATCAACCTCTTGGACTTAGAAAATACTTCATCCAAGACATCCACTCTAAAACACTCCCTTGGTTCCTTTGGGTTAATCTGTGTGTTTTCCGAAAAAGGTCATCTTATATGCTTTGAAAATTATTTTGCAAGCTGTCCAACCTGAACTTCAAGATTTTTAATGGAAGCCTCAGTGTTCTTTTGATTTGTGATGGACATCTGCATAAACTGAGTTAGAGTATCTTCCATTTTTCAAATTCTATCAAGCTGAGCTTGTTGTTGTTGTTGTTGTGGTGGACCCCTATTTGAAAAACCTGCATAAGAGTTGTTAGAGGGACCTGCAAAAGAAGAGTTAGTGGGACCATAATATGCATTATCATTTTGTTGCCCCTAGCCATAAGGCTGATTTGAACCTGGACCACCTCTGTAGCCTTGGTACTTTCTTTGAAATTTCTGTTGAGGTTTGCCTTGATTATTTAAATAATGTGCCTCATCTTTCTGTTGGCAATCATTAGGTGCTGAACAGTGGCCATTATGATGGTCATCGCCACAGAAATCACTTTTTAGAACTTGTTGAACTTGATGAGCTTGGTATGTTTTATGTGATCCACCTTGCTGGAAATTGTTGAGGAAGTTGGCCTATCTGTTTTGTTAAGGCCTCTATGTGCTATGTCAAAAGTTTATTTTAAGCTAGAATTGCATTTTGAGTATCTAGCTCTATTATACCTTTCCTTTGAACCGGAGACCTATCATGGTGAGACTAGTAATCACTGGCTACTATGGAGTCAATGATTACAATTGCTTCCTCCGGCTCTATGACATCATAGTACCTCCAGCTGAGACATCAACAATCATCTTTGTATGAGGTCTCAAACCACTATAGAAAACATGTAGTTGTGCAGTATCATCAAAGTTATGGTTTGGGCACCTCTGCAATAAGGATTTGAATCTCTCCCATGTCTCACAGAGAGGTTCATCAAACCCTTGGAAAAAAATAGCAATGGATGATTTTGCACTAATGAATCTAGATGGAGGAAAGAATCTTGCAATGAATTTTTCCTCTAGTTCTTCCCAAATGTTGAGACTTTTGTTTGGATGTCATTGAAGCTATGTTTTTGCCTTACCTGTCAAGGAGAACGAAAATCTCTGAGGTAGACAACTTCAACATCTTCATCAGAAGCTACCATGGTACTACACAACTCCATGAAGGTAGAAAAATGAGTGTATCAATCTTCATGATTCATTCCAGCAAAAGGATGTAAGCCAATCAGACTGAGCAAAGCTGGCTTCAATTCCACAACCTTGTTACTGAAAGGAGGAATGACTATGCTATTGTAATGCTTTGATCCTTGTTGGTCAGCATAGTCACCTAGAGTCCTCCTTGGCGGTCTATTTTCTTTTCCCCCTCTATAAGCCATAATATTAATTACATGTGGCTTTTTTGGTGAAGGAAAATCAAATAGAAGAAGATTCACTCGGTGACTTATTGGTTGTTTGTTTTTTTAATTTTCTATTCTTCCTATGCAGTCTTGGTATTTTCTAGATTAAATAACTATTTATCTATAGGAAATTTACCTCTCATAAAAGAAAAAAAACAACTAAAATAACCCGTAAGTACCGAAGCAAAAATATAATATAACAAAAGAGAATTTATAGAAAAATAAAAATAAAATAAATAACGAAAGTAAAAACAATATCCTATTCAACTGAAAAATAAAATTGAAAGAACTAAGTGAACGACTCAAGTCTTTGGCAATGACACCAAAAACTTGTTAGACTTTTTGCAAGCATACCAATGTCGTTGTAGGTTACAAAATTTATAAGAGATCGTCTCCACAGGGACTTGAGTTACTCAGTTAGTTTAAATAAAAGCAACGGTTTAATAGTTTATGTACAACAAATGTAATCAAGATTTCATGTGTTTGTGAAATAACGAAAATACGGATTTCAAAGAAATAACGGAAATAACAGACTTAGTGCCTCGGAATTACAAAAAATTATGGAAAACAAGTAAAGCGAGTTTAATTAATTCAAGAAAAGTGTAGGATTGAAGTTCATCGTTCATACCCTCAGTATCTAATTAACAGTAACATATATAAATCATTTCCTAACATTATTGATGCACACATTAAATCACCCTAAATCGATCCCTCGCATTCGAGAATCCTAAGGACATTTACTAAATTTCACTCCCTAGCATATGAAATAAATACCCCAGCATTACAAAATAATGTCGTGTTGTTTGCAATTAAAACGTTATGCTCTATTCCTAGCAACGTAACGTAAAAAGTAAAATCATTAAGTTCAAATACTAAGAACACTTTCCAGTCAAACTTAGAATCTAATTTCATGAAACTAGTGATAAATTAGAATCAAGCATTAAGAACATAATGAAATCACCAATAATGAGTAGAAAAGATTCATGCATATATCAAATATCAAAAGAGATACATAAGGGTATGAATATATCAAATATCAAAAGAGATACATAAGGGTATGAAGATTACATCCAATCCTTTGGAGAAACTAGTCGATCATTGTGTAGAGCACAAGGTCAACAGAAGACATGATGAAGGAAGCGATTCCAGATCCTTTCCGACAAAGTTTCCTCACCAAATTTTGTCTTCTCTCACCTCTCTCTAAGTTTCCTTGTTGTTTCTCACACGTTCTGTTTTTTTCCTATAGCTTCCTTGCATGGCTATTTATAGCTAATGGTGGAGGAGGTCAGATCAACTCACCCAGGCTAGTTGTTGCTTACTCCTGAAGAAAGGTAGCTCGTCTAGGCGAGTTGTTGCTTAATCCTGAAGAAAATTCACTAGCCCAGGCGAGCTGATTGCTAGCCTGGGCTAATTTTACTTCCGGAAATTACTTAAATTGACCTTTTTTCCCTTTCATCTTGTCTTGGTTGTTTGGATGCCACGAATACCTATCGAAACATCAAAATTAAATGGATGGATCTTCCAAATTTAAACAACAACATTTATAAATGTACAAAATATAAAACTACTAGAATTAGGGGAAGTTTATAATAAAAACTATTGAAATCAAAAGATAAGTGCTAAAATTATAATCCCAAAAATAACTATGGCACTTATCAATATTTCAATCCGGTTTGTGATTTCAATTGATTTAGGTGTTAACTTGATTGAACTGCTTCTAATGATATTGAATGAACCTTCATAATATTATAATTATATGAGAACTATGATAATTTGCATTGCTTTGTTTGGTGAATTAGATTGATATTCTTGAATCTGTTGTACAACAACTTTTATCAATTTTGTTAGTTTCTGCATTTTTCTTCAATTCTTGTTTATGTTTCTGCAATTTTTGTTCACTATCTGCAAACTATTTTATAAAATCCCCCTACTTTTTTGTAAGTGAATTAAGTCAAGAACCAAATTGGAATGTATCTTTGAGTCGACCTAGGTTAATCCTGTGCTACATAATTGTCTTAGTTTTATTTGCTTTGTAGCGATTCGACAGTCGTTATCAAAACTGGTGTCGTTGTCGGGGATATGGTTCATTATGTGCCAAGTTTAATCCACTTATAATTAGATAATAGTATAGGTACCATTGATATTAGTATAGTCTAATTTCATCTATCTACAAAAAAAAATTAAAAAATTTGTTTCTAGATAATAGGTAGAAGTTAGATATAGATTTGATAAAAAAAATTCAAAAATTTGATTCTAGATAATAGATAGAAGATTGATAAATATAGATAGATATAGATAATAAAAAAAATTAAAAATTCAGAAATTTGTTTCTAGATAATAGATAGAAGATAGATATAGATAGAAGAAGATAGATATAAATAATTTTTTTTGAAAAATTCAAAAATAAAAAAATTGTTTCTAGAGAATAGATAGAAGATAAAAAAAATTAAAAATTTCAAAACTCAAAAAAAAAAAAATTTAGTCATTTATTGTGGTGTTTTGAATTAAAAAAACAAAATTAAAAAAATCAAAAATAATTTTAAGACATTTGCTGTGGTGTTTTTGAATTTTAAAAAGAAAACTAAATTTGGGCCAGTTTTTCATTTTCTGTATAAATTTAGCAAATATTGTGAATAGTATTCTAGTAAAGTAGTTGTCTGTTATTTCTGTCACTGATCACTGTGCATGATCCAAACCAGGTGACTTGCATTCATATGATCCTGAGATAGATAGGACATTTCACAATTTGAGAAGAGATAATAGAAGTATAGTTTTGGATAGTAGTATACTGTATTATGAACATTCTATTTTTGAACCTTCTGTTTCTGATTTTGAACATTCTGATTCTGAAATTGTTATTGATAGACAACAATAGAACTCTTAAGGAATTGGCTACACCTGATGTTGTTTATCAACCTTAGTGTATTCAATATTTTGAGACAGAGGTTAGTTATGAGTTAAAATTTGGATTAATCCATTTGCTTTCAAAGTTTCATGGTCTTGCAGGTGAAGATCCACATAAACATCTTAAAGAGTTTTCATGTAGTGTGTTCCACCATGCGCAAAAGATGAAATTCACAAAACCAAATGAGATTAAGATCTATTCACATTTTATTTCTAATGAACATCAGGAGAAAACACTTGATTGATTCAAATAGAGGAAAACCTCTCAAAGGTGTTTCATTCTCCCATAGGCAAGTATTTCATCTAAATTCCAACACTGGTATGTCATAGATCAATTTTGTAGTTCATTTCCTATCAAATCAAAGATAAATACATAATTATCATGGATCATTAGGATTTTTTGGGTTGGGCCTGGCTTGAACGAAATCTTGGTTTTTCTAGATATTCAAGAATACCTTGAAAATAAGAGAGCAAACATAAACAAACAAACTATCATCACTTCCTATCTCTTCCCTTTTCTACGAAGTTATTAATATTTCCTAGACCAATATCGCAATCACCCAACTTTTAAAGTTCACAACACTCTTGTACAGTTTATAACATAATGTACATAATTCATACATTTATTTATTCACAAAGAACTTGTTTCCCTTTTCTTTTCCTTTTTATTTTTCTTTTCTATACAAACTTAATTTACATAAATAACCACATTTAAAAACAAAGTATTTACATCACATTAGCCACCCAAATTATAGAAATTCCCAAAAAGACCCCTTTGCTCTCCTAACCTAAGGTAAGGTAAGAAACTCTTATCCTAGATTAGTGTTCCAACAAAATCATAAGTTTTTGGCTCAAAGGGCTTGCAATTGGTCAAACAATATATATTGGGAAAGTTGTTTGGCCAGTGGCTTAAAAATGTGCAAGAAGAAAGAAGGTCTAAATCATATTCATGCATCTTATGTTATGAAAATTAGAAATTCATGCAAAATCAACTATAAAAAGTATCAGTGAGGACACTCAATGTAAATTTTGTGGTTGCACACAGTCACTAAAGCTTAAGGCATGTTTTCATGTTCAAATCAACTCAGTGTCTTGAAAGTTGTTCTTTATTAACTCTATGTAAAAAAACATCTACCTTCATTTGGTATTTGGAAAACCATTCATTGTTTTTTCATTCTCATAGTTTCCAAAAATAATTTTGTTGTGTTCTTATCCAATTTCAAAAGCAATTTTTAAAAACACTATCTGTTGATTTTTTCCAAAACATCCAAGAAAAATTTTATTTTTAAATCCCAAAAAGAATTATACAAACAAAACAAAATAAATCAATAATGTGTATTGAATTAAGGAAATAAAGTACTAAATTAAGGAATTTTAAACAAAATTATCATAAATGTGCACAATTATCCAAACAAAAATCCAACATAGTAAATAAGGAAATAAAGTACTGAATTTTAAATACAAAGCGATAAAGAAATATAAAGACAGTGTCACAAATTTTTCAAGATCATGGTTGTGGAGCTTAGTCTCCTCCAATTAGATAATCATCAGGATCTTGCCATGTCTTCCTCCTCATCTGCTCTTCCTCCTCCCTAAAAAATAGGCCTATCCCCAAGACATGCAATGGTAGCTCTAACAAAAAAGATGGCATATTCAAAAATATAAGACATGAAATTCAAAAGTAAAGTTCAGAAATATAATTAAAAAAATAAAACATAAAATTTAAATAACAAATTAAAACAAAGTTTAGAAACACTGGGTTGCCTCCCAAGAGCGCTTCTTTAACGTCTTTTTAGCTGGACGCCTTTGTTATGGCTCAGGCTTCCAGCAATTGGACAACAATGGTGAGCCAATGACTTTTATGTTTTCCTTCAAATTTTTCACCATTTTCTTTTCTTCTTCAAAAATACTTGAATAACTAATAACTGGTTTCTGTGCATCACCTGCAAGAAAAACATATTTAAAATGTGGAGGTACTGCTTTCACCTCCACTTTTGATTCTTGATTCTTCTTTTCCTCTGACAATTCTTCAAAGAGAGATTGTTGGTAAGGAATTTTCTTGAAAGCATCTAGCTATTGGAGATAATCTAAACTCTCATTTTCTTCACATTCATTCATCTCCTCAAATGCTCTACTCAATGTTTTCTCTGAATAATCTTTTCCTTGAATCAACCTCTTGGAGTCATAAATGACTTCATCCAAGACATCCACTCTAAAACACTCCATTGGTTCCTTTGGATTAACTTGTATGTTTGCTGAAAAAGGTCCACTAACCACTGACAGTCAGCTTGCTGACATTTTTACCAAACCCCTTACTAAAGAAATGTTGATTTTGTTAAGAGATCAACTCGGAATGGCTTTATTTAAAGAGTGATTAATGTCTAAATGCCTAACAAGTCATATTTTACATCCAAAGGACATATTGTCTAATGGCCATACATACATGCATGACTGGACGACTACAAGGGGACACCCTATATCTTATTAAAACCTGACATTTTGACTACTGAGTGACCCTTGATTAACAGGCCAAATTCAATACCTTTTAAAATCCCAAAGAAAATTTCCCATATTCCCCTTATAAACTCCAAGAAATCAAGGAAATGGTCTATCTTCACAATCTTTACAAGAAAATTCAAAACTCTCTCAATAAAACCTCTCTGAAAGCCTAATCTCTCATCTCTGCAAAACCATGTCAAATTCCAGTGAAAACATTGCTCCTACAACCACCATTATCATCACTGACATAACCACCATTCAAACCAATGGAGAACCTATTGTTCACGAAGAACACTACTTCGATATCAGTATTTTGGAAGGCATCGACCACAACATACAATGAACTCTTCTTATCTGCAAAATCCGTGGTTATTTTAATGACCCTCAGATGAATGATATACCTAGAGCTTATTAGAATGTTCTGGAGGAATGCTCAAATGAAGGGCTGGAAGACCATTATGTCCAAGGTTCTCGAAAAGGAGGTCGTGTTGTCCATGGACACTATCGCACAAGTCACAAGGTGCATTCGAGAAGGAAGCACATACTAGGAAGTCTAGGAGAAAACATATGAGATCCATATCCCAAAGGAACTTTATGGGAAGAACTTCAAGGAAGCAGATGGGAAGAAAAAGGTGTAAAAGATAGGAACACTTCACACTCAACCAAGAGGGGGGTGAATTGGTTAGTCTTGGTAAATTAAAATTTTCTTTAACAAAATCAAAGTTTTTCCCTTTGGATCTTTATCACTTTTGAAACCAAGAAACTTTATTCAATCAAATGTTCAGTCCAAGGGATCCACCAGCTCAAAGTTAAATTGATAAACAAAGTAAAGTAATCAAGAAAGAAATTATTAACAAAGCACACAAGATTTATACTGGTTCACTTCAAACACTATGAAGCTACATCCAGTTTTCTTCCACTCAACACTAGAATGGAGTTCCACTATTGCAAATTTTGTTCTTACAAGTAATTACAAAGTCTCCCTTTATCAACCCTAGATAAAGTTCAGAAATCTAAAACACTATTAGATTCTTAGAGACAACCCACTGAAAACACTACTCAGCACATCCCCTAGAGAAACTCTATCTCCAGATTACAAGCAAGAAATCGAATTACAATAGACAAAAATACATCCAAAATCAAAATGAATTACAACCACAGAGATAAGGAAAGAAATCACCTGATGATCTAGTGAATGATATGCATGAAAAATAAAGGAACACTTCAAAACAACCAAGAGGGGGGTGAATTGGTTGAACCTTGGCCAATTAAAAATTAAAATCAGAGTTACCACATGATCTTTATCACATTCAAAAATTGTTTTAACACCAAGAATCAATATTCAATCAAATTCCTTTTTCAAGAAGAATAGAAAACAGAGTATAACTTTCTGTGCAATGAAATTGATTCACAAACAAAGCAATTAAAAGATGAATAGGTGAGAATAAAGATTAACCACAAATTTTTATACCGGTTCACCTCAAACACTATGAGGCTACATCCAGTTCTTTTACTCAACCCTAGAGTAGAGTGCCACTATTGAAAAAAAATATTCTTACAAGCAATTTACAAGCCTCTCTTTATCAACCCTAGATAAAGTTCAGAAGTCTAAAACACTATTAGACCCTTAGAGACCAAAACTCACACTGAGAACACTACTCAGTTGTCCTTAGAGAAACACTATCTCTACACTTGCAAGAAACCCATTTATAATAGGCTAATCTTTACAAAAATTCAAATAACAGTTTTACACCTTCAAAGAACAAGGAAAGATATCACCGGATAATCCAAGAATGCATGCACATGAATGATTCAACAGATTGAATGACAGATCACCAACTCAATGCATTCCTTTCCTTATGCTTTAAATGAACAATGAAGCTTAATCTTCTTGATTCAAAAACCCATGCAAATTTGTGAAGCCTCAATGTGTTTAGAAACTCAGAAATGTTACTAATGAAGGCTCAGAATGTTTGTGAATGCTTACACTTTGTAATTTTCAAAATACTCAAAAGTTACAAACCTCAGCCTGAGAGGTTCTATTTATAACTGCTTTTTAACTGAAAATAATCGTTAAACACGCTCTAGTAATCGATTATTTCATATATGTAATCAATTAAATCAAGATAGTAATCGATTAAAATGTTTAAGACATGACCTGAGTTTCAAGAACGAACCATTTAATCGATTATTCCGATACGTAATTGATTAAGACAGATGTATATGTTTTTCAAAATGAACTTTGTAATCGATTATCACAATGTGTAATCGATTAAGTCAGTAGACCATGTTTTCCTAAGCATGCATGTAATCGATTACCAATTTCTGTAATCGATTAAGCCAGAGAGTTCCATTTCTCATAAAAAACCTGAGTAATCGATTAATCCAATATGTAATCGATTACAATGATCATGATTTGTTTTCTAAAGGGCACGAAGAACAAAATAATCGATGTCACTAGTCTTGTAATCGATTAATGCAGTAAGAATTCATTTTTCCAAAAACTTTGCTTTTTAAATGCCTTACTTATGACTTGCCTTTAATTAATCCTTCTAATCTAACAATCCTAGATGAATGAATAATGCATGATATGCATAATTGGATTATCAGATCATACACTTCCTTTTACATTAATCAAATTGGTCTTTAAGCTTTCTTTGGAACTTTTCCTTTGAGCATGTTGAAAGCACAAAACCTTGAAGCTTGATCCTTATTCATTGATGCTTGGCTTCACTTGAATCAACAATGCAGATGAATGAACAACCAAGTTGAATAATGAAAAACAAACTCAGAACATCACTCTCTTTATCCTTTGAAAAGAAACTTCCTGCTTCAAGAATCACTTAACAACCAATAAGTGTTTTTGTTAAAGCAAGAACTCAATGAACCCAGGAAATCACTAAGAGAAAGTTTGGACAACCTTAAAATGCTCAGAATACGTATTGATCAAGTTTTTAAAATAGCTGAGCAAGGGTTCTATTTATAACAGGTTTTTCTAGCTGTCAATAATCGATTACATACGCTCCTGTAATCGATTATTTTGCTTAGGTAATTGATTATTTCAAGACTGTAATCGATTAAACTGTTCAACAGAACTTTTGGGTATGAGCAACGAACAGAATAATCGATTATTCTTCTTGTAATCGATTAAGACAGGAAGCTTCATATTTTGAAATACACTGTGTAATTGATTACGGATTCTGGTAATTGATTAAGTCAGGAAGCTTCATATTTTGAAAAACACTATGTAATCGATTACAGGTTCTGGTAATCGATTAAGTCAGGAAGCTTCAGAAACCATATTGAACTATGTAATCGATTACTACATTTGGTAATCGATTAATGCAGCAAAACATGTTAAGCATAGGCATATGATGTAATCGATTACTGTCTTTGGTAATCGATTAAGACAGGAAGATGATTTTTTCTGTTTAGCCTATGTAATCGATTACGGATTGTTGGTAATCGATTAAACTGTTCATCAAGACATTTTATATGTAATCATAGATAACATAATCAATTAATTTGATACGTAATCGATTACATTGTTTTTGAAAAGTTTTCTAGAAAGCACTAAGAACAAAATAATCGATTCTTATCTTAATGTAATTGATTAAATCAGTAGAAACTTATTTTTCCAAAAAATTTTGATTCAATTCAAAACTTAACCAATTTATCAATGACTTGTGAATTTTATAACTCAACCTAATTAACTTAATGAATGATATGAATGCTATACACTTGGATCACCAGAAATGCTTCTTCCTTTTACATTTATCACAAATTAATCTCCAAGGTTTCAAGGCATATTGGAAGCACAAAACTAAGCTTGATCCTTTGTCCATTCTTCAAGTGACTCCATTTAAACCAACAACAAAAGGTACAATATAACCTTTAATGTGACATGGCCAAAATATGGTCCAACATCACTCATAAGAGTTTTATACACAAAGTGGGTTCAAAAGACTCTGTGTCTGACCTACATAAATTTCTGCTCTTCCATTTGACGGACGAGATTCCTTTACTAAGGAACACGAAGACCCTAAGAGGAGTTGACGACATCCACTATGTTGCCCTCATGAAAAAACTCATGGGAACATCAGATATTCCATGTCTTTGAGAGACTGGACGAGGACTCCAAGCACTCCATCATTAACAAGGGAACCTTCGTTGCTAGACAACTATACTTTAGTGTTGTCAACCTAAAGGCAATGAAGGTTGACATTAAAAGAAATATGCATGTTCCCCCTATTCATGAGGATAACACTAGCAGAGGAGGCAGAAGAAACTGGCCAGAATTGTAGCTGAAGAAGACAAAGGTCTAGAAACCTTTTGACTTGCTAAAAAGGTTCAAAAGATTCTCATAGAACAACAGGGCAAGGTTTATACTAGAAAGCAGGCCCAACACAAAGAAAAGGAAGAAGAAATTGTATCCAAGGAGTAGCGGACCAAGAAAATACATGAGGAGTCCAGACCCTCTCGTCCAGTCCAGTCCAGTCCTAACGGACCCATCAACAAACAACTCTAGTAAGAAGGAGTTAGGGCAACTCATTGAGTAGGCTACAAAAGCTCAGAAGCTTAGGGATATGAGCAAAACAAAGGGTGAAGGCCCTCTGATCTTTCCAATGAAACGGAAAGAAGAACCTAATGTACAACAGAAGCCTGACCAACCTATGATCCCTTCTTCTTTTCCAAAGTAGAGGAAGACAAGAGCTGGATGCAAGTCCTTGACACCCAAGGAACACATCAAGATCCCATCCTCTGATGGCTCTAGTTCATCTAATAACGAGGTAACACCAACTCCCACTACACAACCATCCAATCACCACCACCACTGGCTAGGAAGCCTATCTCTCCAATCACCACATCTAATTTCTCAGTACTTGGATCAACATGGAGAAGAAACTGGAAACCCTGGGTTTAATAAACTAGGGAAGAGATTTCTAGTAGGAAGCTCTCTATTGCATTCCTCACTAGGAATAAAAAAAATGATGCTCTAAAGAAAACATCATCCACTGGCCACATATGGAACCAATTCATAAACAACACGAGGTAGTCACCACACTTTAATGGATGAGGAATGAGTATACTTATACTTGACCTGTTGAATATGTTGCATTACCACCAGAAGCCATAGTAGCTTTGGATGCCCCCTCTTGTAAGAGACCAGTGTATCCCAACCTAGTCAGATGAGTCCTTAGTAGTTACCAAATGGAACCACCAGAATCACTTGACCATCACCTGAACAGGTTATGGACAAGCAGAAGCAACCAACCAACCATCCTTTTACGAAGGCATCCCATCCAACTCCACCTGTTAGAATCTCCAGCATGGATCCATCAAAAGAGGACCCAACTCCTCAACCACTATGGCCCAAAGAGGTGCAGATCTGGACTCCTCGTGCCAGATTCATTCCCTCCCATCCTGCTTGCTTAAGAGCCTCCAAGCAAGAACTAGACATGATAGGAGGCACCTTAAAGCAAATGTATGTACCAGACCAAGCAACAACGTATCCCCTTGGACTCCACATCAGCAGATGCATTGGCATCAAGATGGTGCCTAACAGAGTCTGCCAAAGACTGCCCATCTGTATCCACAAATGGATAATTCGACCTACTAAAAGCATGTAACACTTGTCCAATGTATCCAAACAACAAGTGGACCAAGCATTTATTTGAATTATATATTTACTCCACCTTATATGATCTTGATTTTAAAAGGTTTCTTCCAACTTTGTGCTGCAGTCTCACAAATTTGGTCTTTGTTGTGGTTTGTTGTCTCCAGCTTGGTTGTAGTTTCCATGTATGTTTTGGAAACTTCTTTATTGAAAGTTATGTTGTTGTCCTCCCATGTAGTTAACCTCCTTGGTTGATACCTCGGTGCATTTTGATGTTTGATGGCCTCCTCCACATTCTTCACACATGAATGCTTGTTGGGGTTTCTTTGAGATGGCCCCTTGTAGTTGTTGTGGGAATTGTTGGATTGCTTTAGTCATTGCTTCTATTTGCACCTACATCATTTGTTGAAGAGCTAAAAGATTATCTTACGCATTAAGTTCATACAATACCTTTTGCGGGATTTTACTAGTTTGTTTTTACGGTTCTCTCACTAGCCGCCATATCTTTAATTATGCCCTTCACTTGAGTGGTGGTTTTATTGAGGTAGTTTCCTCCAATCGATGCATTGATCATCCTCCTACAATATTTGGTGATTCTTTTAATGAACATTGAAATTTGCAAGAATTGGTTGTATCCATGACAAGGGAAACTCCTTAGGAGGGCTTTGTATCTCTTCTATGTGTCAAATAGCAATTCGATTGGAGCTTGTTTGAAGTTGACGATGCGTTCCTTGATAGCATCAACTATTGACTCGGGGAAGAAGTGATTGGGGAATTTTTCTTTGACTTCCTCCCATGTGGTTAGTGAATAATGTGGGTGCGAGTTGAGCCAATCAATTGCACTTTCCCCCAAAGAGAAGGGAAAGAGTAAGAGGTCCTCAGTGTTTGCTCCCATGAATATATTATAAAATGATACTTTGTGAAACCTGTATATATTATATATATTTTTTAATCATGACTTGATTGTTACAAATTTAATTAAGATCAAATATAATAATTTTAATTCGTTGCAAATATGACTAGTTCTCATTTATATGTGTTAATTGTTATTTTTATTAATTTTTATGGCCTAAATTTATAATAATGTCAAAATTAAAATATCTTATATTGAGTTAATATGAAAGAATTATTATTATTATTATTATAATAGTTTTACACTTGCATATATCTCATAATCCTTATCTTTATATATATATATATATATATATATATATATATATATATATATATATATTCAAAAGGAGTTAGGCGGGGTAGATTTTGGAAAATTAATTGTCATTTTAGCTTTTTATATTCTACTCTAAATGAAACTTTGAAATAACTTTTACAAACATTTCCAATTTTATTTTAAAAAATAAATAATTCTAAATAAAGTTAAATTTTTAATTCAACAACTGTTAATGTTGGATCATATATAAAATCAACGACTAAGATGAAGCTAAAATTCTAATCCAATGCTTCTAAAAGTTTCAAGTCTCCTTTACATACACTAAATTTAATTCATAACAAATGATTTAGCATATGGAACATTAATTCAAGGCATTTAGTTTTCCAAAAATGTTAGATCAAATTTTTAATTCAACGATTGTTAATGTTAGTTAGGATTGATTCAAAAGCAATTATGGTGAAGTTAAAATTTTAATCTAACAGTTATGAAAATTTCGATCAGGTTGGGATATTGTTCAAATTGAAAGTGATGATACCTTATATTTAAGATAAAACACCAAATATCATTTTATATTGACAATTTAAATCTTGCTATTTGATGTTCAACACTTACTTTTTTCAGCAAGTTTATGATCTAACAAAAGATTTATTTAATATAATGGTGATTCATAAATTGAACTTTTGCACACGATCAATAAGAAAACTAGCTAGATAGAAATAACTACAATTTATTGATGGTACAAAAATAAAAAGGATTATTTTACTTAGGAATTGGAGGTTTTAACATTTATTGAATGTCCAACTTTTCCTTTTCTCCCAGGAACTGTTGTCCCAACTATGATAAATGCCGTCTTCTTTAATTAACCAATAGATCTTTTGATGATTTCCTTCTGCACTAGGATCATATGCAAAGAAAGAAGCACAATTTCCATTCCAATACATCACGACGGATTTACGTTCAAGATTGTCCAATTTGCTGAAAGATTTCCCAGGTGACAAATAAACCCCATCTTGTTGGTTGTTATAGAACAAATTTACATTTGGGTTGTTAGGGGCCATACCATTGTAAAAGGAAATATATAGTATGTTGATGTCTGCACCTGAGTCAGGTTCAAAATGGATAGATGTCAAAGTCGGAGACCTATTCAAAGAAGATTCGGAAGGATCATATGCATAACTCGACCCATTCATCAAACACATTGTAAGAACAAGCACGAAAGTTGTATGAATTGATCTACACATTATGTTTGTGATCTTTGATTTTTTGCAATTGATATGCTATATATCTATACTTTTCATTCAATCCCACTCACTCAATACTTATACACGTACACATAAGCAATTGAAACTTTACAAAATGCAAAAAAAAAAAAAAAAAAGTAGTAGTTGTTAATTTGGATGTATAATCAAATTAGTTTTTTTTTTCTTTTCAAAGTCAACTTATTAAATGGTTTTTAATAAGTCAATTGAAAACCTTTGAATGAGATGTCATACATCTAAAAAACGTACGAGTTAAATATTGTTTTTGACTTTTATAATGTTAAATTTTATTATATCATAATAAATAACTCAAATAAAATATTATTAGTAACTGAAAAACCAAATTTTTATTGGAAATTAAATACACTATCACCATTTAAAATTCATTTTGACTTTGCCCCTCCTTCAATTCCACTCTACCATTTCCATCACGTACAATGTTTAAAATTTATTATCAAACGGAATAGAATATTATATTTTGACCATAACGTTATGTTTGTTTAATTTAGTATCGATTTTTAATTTAATTTCAAAATTTGACTATAAATGGGTTACGAAGAGGCAACCAAGTGAGTTACATGTAGAAAATTTTACTCTAAAAAAAATAGGTGTAGAAAATTTTCATAAGGTACCCAAAATTTAATTTTTAGGAAAAAGGTTTTCTAATTCGAATAATTATATTTTTTGAAAATATGCAGTACCATATTAATATAATCATATTAAAATTGAAAATATGATTTATCATATTTTTAATTATGATATTTTCTTTAAAATATAAAGTTAATTGAATTTTATATGATTTGTTTTGAAAAATACATGTATATCAATCAAATCAATAACTTGAAA
>PYAF01001312.1:90854-101641 GCA_007407185.1 Glycine tomentella | reverse complement strand
ACTTGAAATAAATATAATTAGATTATAATCGATGAAGATGGTTTATTATATTTTTTATTGAAGTCTTAAAAAATTTAATAATAGCGATGTAATATCACTATTAAATGTATAACATAAAAAAATGTAAAAAGGTCGTAAAAATATGAATATAATTATTTAAAGTGAGTGTTTATTTTGTTATCACATATATTATGTTAATAAGTATTTGATTTTAGTTTTTTATAATTACTATTTTAAATGTGTTTGTTGTAATTATGTTTTAAATTTTTTGAAATAGCATGATTTTTATTTATGAAATGTACTTCTTAATTATTTTAAAATATTTTTCATTATGAACAAAAATAATAATATTTATTTCAAAATGATAACATAAAACCCATATATATTAGATCGTAAAAAATGAATGACGACTGAATCTCCAAAATCGTGTGAAAAGAAAATGTTTGCGAGAGGCTTCAATTGTTATGAATTAGCAACACTACTACAGATGGGGAAACGACGACGGTTCTAGAGTCCAAACGAAGACGGTTCTTGAACTGTCTTTGTTGCGGGTGTCGTTGTAAGTTAACACTTTCGACGACGGTTCTAAAAACCGTCTTTGTAAATTTTTTTATTTTTTTAATTTTTTTTAAAATAGATACAAAGACGGTTCTCTCAAAAACCGTCTTTGTTTGTGCACTTTCAAAGACAGTTTTTTAGTAACCGTCTTTATTTCCCTTTATTTTAAAATAAATGAAAAGAAGACGGTTTTCAGAAAACCATCTTCGTAGGCCACCATTCAAAGACGGTTTTTACCAAAACCGTCTTTGTTTCCCTTTATTTGAATTTTTTTATATTTTAAATTAAATGAAAAGAAGACGATTTTCCCAAAACCATCTTTGTAGGCCACCATTCAAAGACGGTTTTGGTCCAAAACCGTCTTTGTTTCCTTTTATTTGAAATTTTTTTTATTTTAAATTAAATGAAAAGAAGACGATTTTCCCAAAACCGTCTTTGTAGGCCACCATTCAAAGACGCTTTTTACGAAAACCGTATTTGTTTCCCTTCATTTTAATTTTTTTTAATTTAAAATAAATGATAAGAAGACGGTTTTGGGAAAACCGTCTTCGTATGCCACCATTCGAAGACGATTTCTACCAAAACCGTCTTTGTTTCTACCAAAACCGTCTTTGTTTCCCTTTATTTTAAATTTTTTTAATTTAAATTAAATGAAAAGAAGACGGTTTTCCCGAAACCATCTTTGTAGGCCACCATTCAAAGACGGTTTTGATGAAAACCGTCTTTGTTTCCCTGCATTTTAATTTTTTTTAGTTTAAAAGAAAGGATAAGAAGACGGTTTTCGTAAAATCGTCTTTGTAGGCCACCATTTAAAGACGGTTTTCGTGAAAACCGTCTTTGTTTCCCTATTTTGTTTTTTTTTTTTGGAATGTTTACGGAAATTGAAATTTATTTGTATTATTACTACCAAATAAATTTAAGAAATACACCACATTGTCATAATTTCATCCTATAATAAATAAATAAATAAAAAAACAAATTGAACAGCCTGGAAACACTAATCAACTAATGCATATACAACTCATTCAACATAAACAAAGACTAATGCAATCATATAAGAATAATGAAATCATATATTGCAAAAATGAATTTACAAAAAGTCAACATTGTATAATTATAAGTGAAATATTATCAAATTACAAAGTAACATAGAAGATATGCCTTTACTTTTTTTCCACCCATCCAAGTCCTTCAAAAGCAAATTATAGATGAATATATTTCTCTCCAATTGATTTCACTATCTGGCAAGCCGACTCCTACAGCCATGCAAAAAATAAGCATCACCTCAACAGGTGTAGCAGAAAACCAGACTTTTTTTTTTCAGATTAATGACAAAGAAGGTGAAAGAAATTGAAAATGGGGAAATATTTTATGTTGCTAATACCTCTTCTTCACCTAATATATTGTACATGATAGCAGCTGGAGTTTTCAGTGATGGATCACCAAGTGGAAGACCAACAACAGCCGACAAATGTTGGTCATATTGTGAGGTATAGCAAGATTCAATTGTGTGATGCCCATGTTTGTTTAATTCCAGGCCCATGTTTGTTGAAGTCATAAAAAATGCTTTGTTGGTCAGCTTTTTTCAGACCCTGAAGAACAACTCATACATAAATCCTCCAAACATGAAGAGAAATTTACAAATCATGCATTTAATTGCAGTCAAAAACCAAAAAACAATTAGCATCATGTGATAGCATCCATAAGTGAAGCATCAACCATTAATGAATATTAACTAATTTAATTAATTGTAGTTATTTGAATATATATATATATATATATATATATATATATATAGACACACATATCTTCTGTAGGATTTAGACATAGCATGCTCCTCCTCAATCTCAATTGTTCAGTATCCGTATCTGCATATAATCCATGCACTAATAAGACTGACTACGGCAAGGTTCACAAATAGTTTAGTTTAGATGACTGAATGTACCTAGGAGGAATAGAATAGGGAGGAGAAAAGATTGGAGGCCCAAAACAGCCAGCAAAACATTGTGGGGGAATTCAGCATGTAACAACTTGCTCACGTGGCTAAGGGAGTAGAAAGAAAAGGAGGAAATTAATAAGGATATAAGCAAAGATAGAGTAAGAGAGAAGTTTAAGTATATGAATTTAGGAAGAGAGACTAACAATTCCTCGAAGAGCTACTGTTTTTAAAAGTATTTTAATTCCTTTTGCGCCCATTGTTTTTCTTAAAATCAAAATGTTTTTATTAGTTTTTATTTCATTACAATCAGTTTTCGTTTTGTGTTAAAAGCATGCTTTAAATTTTGCTACATGTGATGCTTGAGAGTAAGCCAAAACATTATTCTCTTATTTCCAATATTTCTCCTTTTTCTATCTCTATACTACTTTTGGCATTGTTGGGGTTTATTCGCTTTAATGATATCTTGTTATTTATTTGAATCATCATGCGTCTTCTTTATTTCAGGTTTGGTTTGCAGTTTATTGACAAAGGGTAAAGATTGTGGTACTTCAATTTTACCAACTCCCTTCACCTGGTTTGTACAAATTTTATTTTACCTTTTTCTGACATTTTTATTATTGTTGTATATTTATTATATTTATCGTATAATTAAAATCGAACATTTTATTGTTGTAAAGTTTTATTCAATCAATACAATAATAAATAAATAAAATTAAATATAGGCATAATTTTGTAAAGTAATTAATTGCTGCACAAAATTATTATATAAATTTATACAAAAGGACAATGTTTCAAAAAATATTACATTTAAAATTTTTAATTTTTAATTATGAAAGGTCAAAATTCTTTATATTAATTCCAAATTTATATTTGTCATAATCGTTAAAGTTATTTATGGATTTTATGTTTTGACAGAACTTAATTATATTACGTTTTAGTTCTTTTATATAAACCTTAAAAATCAAAGATGTTTATTTTTCAATCGTCTAATATACTTTTACTTTCAATAATTTAATTATTTAATTAATATAATCATATTTTAATATTTTTTACTTATATTTTTAATTTAAAAGTATACTTATTTTTAAAATAATTTAATTACACTAAATCTTTTATCATAGTAAAATGATCTGGACTTATGTTTATATGTATGCAAAAATAAATGAAATCTTTCAACAGTATTATGGAAGTCATATGTTAATATTTTATTTTTGACTTTTTATTTTTGTAAATTTGGAAAACAATGGGCTTTAATTGATAGAAAAAACACCAAACAAAATTTAGAGTAATTAATTGAGTTAAAAACGTTTGCATTGGTGAGTAAATGAAACAAAACAATGTCATTTTAAATCAAAAAATTTGAAAAAAAAAACTTTAATATTTTATTTTTGACTTATTTTTTTGTTCATTTAAAGACAAAAGAAAAGAGGCTTTAAATGATAGAAAAAACATTAAACAAAATTAATAGTAATTAATTGAGTTAAAAACATTTGCATTGGTAAGTTAAACATAAAAAAAAAGTCATTTTAAATCAAAGAATTTGAAAGGAAAAAAAAAAACTATTGTGGATGATCAATATTGAATTTTAATTTGTGGTGTTCGTTGGGGAAGGGATGCAAAGAAGTCGCACTCACTAACCAAATAAATAGAATTGTGTGCTCCAAATGACATGAAGGAATCGATCAGCACAATCAGATTGGATATCTATTAGGATGATCCAACAAGGATATTCTCTTATGTTGTTTTGTTTAACAATTTTGTAATAAAAAAGGTTACATGTTTGTTTATGTTGGATATTTCTTAATTTTATTGTTGTTCATTCTAGGATATTCCATTATGAAATTATTTTTCCATGATAAAGATTTGTGTATGAATATTATTATTTTTTACTTCCAATAGTCATTATTAATATAATATTATTTTTTTATATATTGCATACATTTGTCATACATTTAGGATTAAAAAAAAGACAATGTTAATATTAATAATATAAACAAAATTTTAAATGACTTTAAATAATGAAATTAATTTTTCTATATATATATATATATATATTTTAAAATATCTTGATTAAATAAAGTTGGCCTTGTTTTACTTGAATTACATGGTGCTTGTTAAGGATATTTCGTATGGTCAAGTGAAACCACAAATTTTGATGTAGTATTAGAACTTACATCCAAGTCATCTCCCAAATGACTAATGATTATCCATGCAATTATAATAAAAAAAGACTAAGGTTTTGTAAAGTATTTTATCAAAAGAGTTTTTGTGTAAATAATAAAGAACTAATGTAAGAACTAAAGCAACATAAAAGAGAGTAGTAATGAAATGATCATAGTATTGTTATGAGAAATGAGAGGTTTGAAGAGGCAGGATTGGACTTAGTTTTCCACTTTTTCAATGTAATAAACTCACTTAATCTAATTATTCAAGCAGTTTATCCCTAATTTACAAGTATATTCTACCCCTAAGGTCTTAGGCATAAAAGTCTAAATTACTTAGATTAATTCCTAATGTCTTGACAAAGTAATCTGAATAACCAACATTGAATTTTAAGAATTAAAGGAGCCTAATTGGTATTGACCTATGTCTAGCAGCAATCCCAATTAAGTACTCTTCTCAATTCAAGAACCACAAGAGTGTTTGTCAACTAAACTAACATTCCCTATGATCATGCAATGGGTGATAAATCCAGAACAAGCATTAAGTGTAGAAGAAGAATAATAAAACATGAACAATTGTATTTAAAAAGAGTATTACATGAAATTAGGTTCAACCATTTCCAACCCGACAGATGAGGAGATTAGTTGCTTATAACTTGATTACAATGGCCAAAAGAAATCATACAATGTGTAATGAAATCAAGCTAAAATCCCTAAGAATAGTGTTGTCTCTCAAAGAATTACTGTCTCAAAATGTGTCAAGGTGATTCTTCATTTGTGCACTAGGCTAGGTTTTTATAAATTGCTATGAGTTTGAACCTAATGTGTCTTCCTCACTTAAGCAAGGCCTTATAGTCTTGAAGTGATTGACTACTAACTCTCTTCCCTTAAGCACATAGAAAAGTGCACTTAAGAAAGGGCCTTTGAGTTCTTCTTATATTTTTGATTACCTTGCTTAAGCTCCTTTAAGCTTAGCCTTAAGCAAGGACTTCCAATGGTTCCAAGTTTGCTTACTGTCTTAGCTCACATAAGCGCACAGCATGCCACGCTTAAGTGAGATGGTCTTCATCATCCATCCTTTGAGTTCCTTTCGCTCAACTATACAGGGAGACTCACTTGAGTGAGGAATGACATTAGCTCCTATAATTGATTATGCCTCTCTCGCTTAAGCGCTCAACAAGCCACGCTTAAGCAAGGAAACTCTAACTTTGTTTTGTGAATTAATTCCCTGTAAAAACTCCACATAAACATCAAAAAGTCCTAAACTATCCATCTAAAGATCCTAAGCGACATTTCCTAATTTATTCTGATTTTGAGTTAAAACAAGGCTACATGTATAAAAAAATGTCAGATAATTGCTTAAGCATTTTTAGTTAAATATTTTTTTATTCTTCTTAACTTATTTGACTTCTATTGGACTTTTATTTTCTCATTCTAATTTAGTTTTTGTCTTAGGCAAGCAAGTGGGCTTAATTGCTAATTGTTGCTTATTTTTGGATTTTTTGCTCACTTGACCTATCTTCCTTGTACAGGACCTACAAAGCTCTATAGAACTCCAAATGGAGCATATGAGTAGACCTTGGAAAGATAAGGAAAAGATCTACAAGTTTGTCATAGATACGCCGAGGCCGATTCTATCATTTGGAGGGTCATTTTAGGCTATAAAGTCAGAATCACTACACTTGAATTTTAGGCTACAAGTTTGATTTTTATTTGTGTAAATAGCATAATTAATTAGAATAGATGAGCCTATTCATGGTCCATTCTTTCCTTCTGACTTAGTCACTATATGCTAGTGAAATTAGTGAGTGGACATTACACTACATTTTAGCAAAAACAGAATTTACATTTCCTTTTTAAAGTTTCTAGAATTAAAACTCTTTCTTTTATTTTTTCTCAACTGTTCTTCATTGTTTTTCATTGTTCTTCATTTTCATTTTCTGTTCTTCCATTTTTGTGCACCAACTTCATGGGGCTTTCATTGATGATGATCATAGGAGGCTAACACAAAGAATCAATCGAAGGATCCAGCCCAAGCAAGGAGAATTTGAGTTCTGGTTTGGTATTTCAAATTTTGTGTGAATGTTCACTTTCTTTTTCAATCCTTTATTCAAATTTCATGGTTATGGATTCATTTCCTAATTTCAAATTTTAATCACAGATTAGTTGGATGATAATTCAATTACGTTTGTGATTTCAATTAATTTAGGAGTTAATTCAATTGAGCTGCTTCTAATGAAACTGAATGAACTTTCATAACAAAATCATTATCTGAGAACTATGATAATTACCATTGCTTGGTTTGGTGAATTGGATTGATGCTCTTTAATCTATTTTACATTACCTCTTATCAATTCGCATTAGTTTATACGTTTTCTTCAATTTTTACTTATCACATGCAAACTGTTTGACAAAAATCCCCTATTAATTATTAGTGAATTAAAGTTGGAACCATATTGATAGTGTCTCTAAGTCGACCTAGGTTAATCTTGTGCTACAGAATTAACATAGTTTAATTGTCTTGAAGCGATATGACATCACTTATCAATAATTGCCTCAAATCATGTGTAAAATTAAAGCATATTTGGAAATTATCAAAACACTCCAAACTTAGAACCTTGCTTGCCGTCAAGCAACACTACTTCCTAAACAAAGTTAGCATTGGACACATTTTTAATTGAACAACACCCCTCGGTAGGGTTGGTGGGAAATGGGCTTGAAAAGTTATACGGAAGAAGAGGAGTCTTGAGAGAAAAAATTGAAATGATCTGAGGTAATTTAAAATTGAGATTTGGCTTGGCAAATACTATTGGCTTAGTACAATACACAATTTTTCTAAAGAACCAAATTAGTGATGTTGGCTTTGAGCAAACATGAGTGACTTCCAACCAAAACTAACTAATATAAACTTCGTTTTGCTTTTTTGATAGAATTAAACCTACTACATAATTTGATTACTTTGCTATCTCAACACATACCAATGGTGTCTAATGGCACATAGAAACACATATATAAAACATTCAAACAAAATTCATACAAAACTTAAACATGAACACACAAAGAAACTCAATTCACATAACATTTGACTAACAAGTAAGCATAATAGAAAATAACTACCTTAAACAATGAAGAAACTAAAATGCAGTGATTGAGAAGGGAAAGAAGTAACACTTTTAGTGTCATTATCTGGACATTGAGTGATCTTCAAAGAACACTGAAATGAAGGATGGTGGTGAGCCTTTCAATTTCACCCTAAATATGGCTTAAGTCTTTGACCATTGATTGTCTAGTTTTCGTCCGTTGAGGGATCTTCCATAATGATTGCACTATATGGATTCACCTTCTTCATGTCGAAAGGTATAGACCATTTGGATTTTAACTTGCCAGTGAACAATTTAAGTCTTGAATTGAATACTAGAATCCTTTGGTTAAACTTAATTTTTTTTGAAAGTTTTCTCTCATGGTAAGCCTTGGTCTTCTTTTTGAAATATGGAGTTGCACGGGCCATCTACTTCTTAGAAGTGGAACAAATTTTGTCCAAAATATCCACCCTAAAGCAGGAATTGTCTTTACTGAATTGATGCTTGGTTTCAAATGCATTGAGTCCATCTCTTCATCTTGCACTCTCAACTTGAGTTTTCCTTCATTCATATCAATTAGAGCATGAGGTATCCTCATGAATGGTCTTCCAAGAATGAGAGGAACTTCTACATCCTCTTCCATATACATGATTACAAAATCAGTTGGGAATATAAATTTATCCATCTTCACTAGCTCATCTTCCACAACTCCATATGGAACTTTGATTGACCTGTTAGCTAGCTGAAGTATCATCCTCGTGGGTTTAATTTCTACATCTCTAACCTTGCTGAGCATTGAGAGTGGAATACGATTAATGCTTGATACCAAATCCAACAATGCTTTGCACATATATAGATTCCCAATTGAGCATGGAATGGTAAAACTTCTTGGATCTTCTGCTTAAAAGGAAGTGATTTTTGAATTATGGCACTACATCCAGCTTCCAATTCAATGGTATCATTTTCTATGTATTTCTTTTTTTTTTTGGTTGAGGAGTTATTTCATGAACTTGGCATAGGTTGGAATTTTCTCAAGAGATTTTGAAAAAAAAAATTAATTTGCAGCATCTTGAAAATGTCCAAGAAAGGTGCAAATTGTCTCTCTTTGTCTTTTTTGGTTGGCAAATGAGGATTGGGTAATCCTTGAGGTGGAATGTGTTTGGAAACTTTATGTTCCTCTCGTACTAGTTGGTTTTTGGTTTTCTTTGGCTCAACATCCTCTGCTACCCTCTTTTGTTCACATGTCTCACAAGTTATCTCATTCTCCATATCACTCAAATTTTTTTATCAGCTCTATTTTACCTTCTTGACTCACATCTTCCATAACTTCCCCTTCTCAGTTTTCTCTCCACTCAAATTCCTCGCAACAACATTACTCCTAGTTTTAACTACCTTGCATTGCTCTTTGGGGTTGGACTCTTAAGGTTGGCAATTCCTTAACAAATTGGCCCATTTAGACTTCAAGGTTCTTAATGGAGGAATCTTTGTTCTTTTGGTAAGTAAGGTAGACTTGCATAAAGTGGTTAAGGGTCTCTTCTAACTTGGTGGTTCTGTCCTGGTGTAAAGGTTGATGTTGTTGGTTTTGGTTTTTGAAAAAAGGTCTATTGGAAGGTCCAACCTCTAGCTTCAAGCCACAATTGATGTTCCTCTACCCTTATTGAAAGAAAGGTAGAAAATGTTGTTGTAATTACCCTAGCAGTTTTGATTTCCCAAGTAATTTGCTTCTTCTTGGGAACCATTTACCATGTTACATTGATCAGTAGGATGACCACTTCCACAAAGAGTACAATAGAAGACTTGTTGTGTAGCTTGCACACGCTAAAGTTGAGGGATTTTCTCAATTTGCTTCACCAGTGCATCAAGCGTTTGAGTGATCAGGTGATTTTGAGCTAAAAGTGTGTCTTCAGAGTTCAACTCATGGACTCCTCTCTTTTGCACAACTACATGTGTTCTATCTCGACTCATGTCATAATCATTGGAAGCCATGTTTTCAATAATTTCATTGGCCTCCTCATGAGTTTTGTACCTGATCTTGCTTCCAACTAAAGCATTAAGCATTAACTTGGTTTGAGGTCTCAGTCCTGCAAGGAAAGTGTTGATTTTTATTGTATCATCCAGGTAATGTTCTACACAACACACTCACTGAGATGAGATTGTCGGCGTCGTGTCAAGGTTACCCTATCTTGCAAAAATACTCAAATTCATGGGATCGGCATCAACCACATGGAGATTCCAAATTGAATAACCCTTAAGGACAAAGCCATACTTCAACTAATTCATGCCCTCCACAATTAGCTCAGCAGCATCCCTCGAAAACAAAACATGATATAATGCATTAGACATACAAGACATCCATAGCATTTTCACATTATCGTAACATGGTGGCCCTTACCCCACATAGACTCGGGCCACATGCTTGTTAACATAACACATTACCAAGACAACACTTGATCCAGGTCATGTGCATATATAAATCACTTATATCAAGTATATCATAACATTTGTAACGCCCCAATTTTCTAATCAGGGTCATTACCAAACATACACCACAATCAGGCAGATAATCAATCAGAGTTTAAGCAGTTTGGAAGCAAATACGAGAAGTGACATCATCAAATGTCATCTGTATAGCACTGTACACTATAATATGGTGAATATACATCAAAGTTCCACTGTACAATACAAAACTGTACAAATGTCCCATCAGGGTACATCAATATAAAACCAAAACCAAAATATAAGGCTAAGTACAAAACTACAAAACATCTGAGCACATGCTCATATCCTCTATCCTAAGGTGTCCAGCAGCAGCTAATCCTGCATAGGCCTCTTGCCTTGGGATTTATCTACTACTCTCGAAGATTCACCTGCATCATAAGTCCCACAAACGGGGTGAGATATAAAATCTCAGTAAACTCAGGGCCCTTGAAGGTATTTCCTTCCCCTGGTTCACTGACAACACACACATATATAGATATCAACTATAATCATCATCATTAGCATCAGTCACAAATAATCAATACATATACAGTCAATATGCATATATCT
>PYAF01001312.1:78266-88507 GCA_007407185.1 Glycine tomentella | reverse complement strand
CAAAATCATGTATTATTCAACAGCTTTTGTGTTCTTGAAGCCTATGGCAGGCTAATTTCTGTATTGTGGTTAAGCCAAGAACCGATGTAACTTCCTCTGTAACTTGACTGGTATTGAATGAGAATTCTTTATGTTTGCTTTATTTTACTCTGCTGTTCATTGTTTTATTCTTAATTAGAATTGGTCATTCTACTTAAGTACTTAGGGTTAGGATTCGCAATAGGGATGTTGGGGTTCTAATTTCTGAACTGAGTAAGATAACAGTTGTTCATTACCTAGGGATAGGGATGCGTGACTGCAGAACCTTATAATAGATTCTTTAAATGCTTAACTTGATAGAATTCACTAAGGGATTAGGTTTTCAATTCAGGTTAAAGGGTTAATTCACTAAGGGATTAGGGGTTAACTAAACTAGGAAAGATTTATTCTCTGAGTAAACAGAAGAAATCAAACTTAATAACTAGTTAAGTGAAAGAGGTAGGGAACAAAGGGGATTGTGCTTGACCACAATTATTCATTTCATTGGTAACAACCCAAACTTAATTTACTGCAATTTAATCTCTTTAATTTCTATCTTTAATTGCAATATTCAAACAACAACCAAATTCTTTCATAAATTCTTTCTTTTTACTTCCAATTGCTTAGACATAGAATTACTGTGAATTTCACACCAATCCCTATGGAGACGATACTTACTTACCCACTTTATTACTTGAAACGAGCGGTGCACTTGCCGTATTCGCAACAAGTTTTTGGCGCCGTTGCCGGGGATTGGTAAACTGATTTTATAGTGATTTTAACCTTTGTAATAGGAATTTTTGTTACTAATCACTTCTCTGAGTTTTATGCGAGGTTCAGTCAATTCTGAGGATTTACAGTTCGATCCTAAAATAGAGAGAACCATCAGAAGGAGGCTAGCCAGACAAAGAAGGAGAGAAGCTGAAAAATTTGTATAATAACCATGGGTCCTAAAACATAAAATTTTTGGTTTGCTGGGAGCCACGCCAGTAGCGTGGGAGCCACGCCAGTAGCGTGGGAGCCATGCCAGTAGCGTGGGAGAGCCACACCAGTAGCGTGGGAGAGCCACACCAGTAGCGTGGGAGCCACGCCAGTAGCGTGGGAAGTGTTCCAGAAAGCTTTTTTTCTCTGGAATTCCACGCGGGTAGCGTGGGAGGCCATGCTGGTAGTGTGGAAGGCACGTCAGAGGCCTATAAAAGGCCAAAAACATGAAAATCTCAGCATTTCTCCTCCTTTCTTCTTCCCCATGCCCTAAACCTCCATTGGAGACTTGCCCAAGCTTCCTAGGACCTTATTTCTTGACCCAAACACCTCCCAATGACCTTTAATCTTGAGAGAAACATCTGGAAAGCTTTAATCCTTCATCTTTTCTCTTAGAAACCCCTTTTTGAGCGAGAATCCCTTTCTCCAGAGAAACCTCAGAAACTGCTGGTTGGCGAGGAATCAAGGCGAGATACGGACAACAGAGCTTGAGGAAGCTGTCCTAGAGCCTTTCTGGTCGCCACTGAGGTAAGAAACTCGAGTTTCTTCGGTTGATTTGGGATTTGGGGTTTCCTGTGAATAGTGACCCATCTGTGATAGAGCTAGAATTAGCTCTGGGTCCTGTTGAGAGATGTGTTTAGAATGACGAGAGGAGGAAGGATTAGCTTTCAGTTTGTGATTTGGTGACTGTTGGTTTTGGCTCTAGGTGGTGCATGTGTGACTTGGACTGAGTCACTTGATCTGAGATATGCAAGAGCCTTGTTGATGGGCTTGATGTGCCTGAAAGGCCATGGAGACAGTGTCTTGTGATATAGACCGTCCAAGCCTATGAAAACCCTGTGAATTTGGGGTGTTAAAGCTCGGAGCTCATTTTGGATGGCTTGTGTTGAGTCTAGAATGACTCTAAGGCCATGGATGATTTAAGTTAGACCACTGAAGGTCTATGGAAAGGCTTGTATGGATAAGCCTGTTGAACTTTTAAGTCAGATGACTTAGGGTTGATGAAAGGATTGAGGTTCCTTTCTTTGAGGCAGCTGATGACTGCTTGATGAGCTTATGTATGTTTCTGTGCTTATATGGTCTGTGATATGCATTTGGTTGCCTTGGTAGGGCTTGACACGAGGTGTCAGAGAAGCAGACCATTGTTTAAGGGGCTGGAGCTGCAGGCACAACTATCAGGTAAGCTCATCGTTCTAGGGATTATTCCCTTTTTCTTGTTTGCCACCCAAGTGGGGTGAAGGTTGCATGCCATATTTGAATTATATATATGTGTGTATATGTATATGCATGCAGTTGAGAGGAAGGCCAATGTGGCCTTTACTGTTGAACCTATGTGTTGTGAGCCTGAAGGGCTAGATGAACAGTTCTTGGAGTGAAACTCAGACAGTTCCGAAAATATGAGTATATGATGACCTAGTGTGTGCGGGGCTGAAATGATGAACCCTAGGATAGACAGTGAAACAGTGTGAGGGTAATGAGACACCTGATGTGGCAGGTGTGAGTGGCCATGGGCCTTTGATGGATGAACACTGTGAGGTGTTCAGTGACCCTGATGAGATGTAGACCATGAGATGGTCTGTGATGGAATCTATAGGATACTGGAATAGTATTGGGCTAGCTGAGGTTCCCTAGCCAGAGGAAGAGTTTGAGGACTCCCTTGGAATGGCTGATACTCCTTGGGAGGTGCCACTACTCTCCACCAAAGTCCTAAGGATGGATTGCCCTGCATGGATGTTCCTCCTTAGGCAGTGATGTTGAAAGTCCTGAGTGGTTATCTTCAGGCATATGATTGAAGCCTTGAGGGATGAGAACTCCCTGTGTGGATTGTCTCTCAGGCACACGATTGTAAGTCCTGGATGTGATTGCCCTGTAAAGGAGGGTCTTTCCCAGGCCAGTGTATGTGAAAGTCCTGGAGGGTTTTCCCAGGCTAGATGATAGGCAGATATGTTGTATCTCTAAGAAAGGGCATCCCAAGGGGATAAGAGCCTAGAGCCTCTTAGATGAGCCATATCTGGATGAGCAAAGTCCTGGGTGGTTGACTCAAGCATTGTTATATAGATTATGAGGCGGTGCCTCTCTGGTATCTACAGTGTCTCGGGGTTGACACTGAGGTTAGGTACCTCTGTGAGACGAGTCTCAGATGGCTGTGAAAGCCAGGATGAGGTGGAATACCTCTGATGCTGAGAGCATCCGGTTATGGACCCAGATGGTTGGGATGTATGACAACCAGGATGATATCCTAGGCCTTGTTATGGTTGTGTTATATGTGTGTGCTTGGAGGTGAACCAGGGTTAGAGAGGATCTCCCAGAACCCTGAGTTTACTGAGACGTTTGTCTCACCCTGTGTGGGGTTTGTGGTTTTCAGGTGCTTCTTCTAGAGGAGAGGAGCGACATCAGGGCAGGAGGCCCTAGTGGAGCTGACAGGCTGGAGAGAGGGCTGCAGTAGGAGACCAGAGCAGAACTTCCAGAGTTGAAGCTGGTCTTAGTTTCTCTGTGTAGGGAGCAGGGTGTGTGCACACCCATTGTACTGTACATATTTTGATGTATAACCACTGATGTGTGGTCTTGTGTTTGAGTTGTATGTATATGTACAGACCCTGATGTATAAGATGATGTTATTCCTCCTGATTCTCTATGTTTAGTTTTGTATATCTGCCTATGTTGTGTATGGTTTATCTGGATCAGTCGTGGCTTGTTTTAGGTGTTGTGTTTTATATCCCATGCATAATGTAATCAAGAAAAACGATTCTATCGCTTCCGCACCGCATGTATTTAACATTGATAGAGCTAGTATGATATTATTAATGATAATGCACCGGAGACGACCGGGGTGTTACAATTTGACTTTGATTCAATCTCTGAATTGGAGTCTGAAGAAGAGATGGCTGAAGAACAAAATAATCAGCCTAGACCAAGACCAGAGGATGAACTAATGGAGGATATTCTGGCTCCAATGTTCACAAGACCAAACTCTAGTATTGTGAGGCCACCAATACAAGCAAACCACTTTGACATAAATCCGTCATTGATAGCATTGGTGGAACGCAGTCAGTTTGGTGGGGAAGACTTTGAAGACCCACATGACTTCATTGACAGATTTCTCAGAATCTGTGACACTATCAGACACCAAGGGGTCTCAGATGATGCAATAAGACTAAGCCTATTTCCTTTTGCTGTTAAGGGAAGTGCCTTGAGATGGCTGAACAGACAATCATCCAATAGCATCTCGACTTGGGAAGAATTAGTCTCTAGATTTTTTGCACAGTACTTTTCCATGGACAAATACCACAGGTTGGTTAATGAAATTACCAACTTCACTTAGAATGGAAGAGAATCCCTATGTGCTGCTTGGAACAGATTTCAAGAATTGATCAGGAGATGCCCACAATATGACATGCCTGTGGATAAGCAGGTACGTATTTTCTTTAATGGTATGACTCCTGAAACCCGTATGATCGTTAATGTTGCAGCAAGGGGTACAATAAGGTCTAAAACTGCAGCTCAGACATATAAGCTGATTAATTCTCTGGCACAAAATGAAAATGAGAGTATAACCATTCAGCCGAAGAGAAAACCAATTCAGCTATCCAGCAATGATGCTATGCTTGCAGAGCAGAAAATCTTGGCCCAACAGCTGGCCAAGTTGACTGAGAAAATTGACAGACTTCAATTCTTTGCAGCCCAAGTTGCAGCCAGCCAACCACATGTAATCTGTAAGTACTGCCAAGGTGAGCATGAATCTAATGTTTGTCCTATTCTTGTTGGAGCTGACCCTGTGTAGGTTAATGGTATTTGGAATGATCAGAGACAACAACAGCCATATCAGAGGAATCATAACTTTGCTCCGGGAAATAACTATCAGAGGAAATTTCAAGGAGGCGGATTAGACTATAAGTCTAATAATTATTTGCAGCCTCCTCCCATCCCCAACAAAGACATATCTGAACTGGAGAAAGTGGTGTTGCAGCTGTCCAAAACCACAACTGAGCATATTCAGGCAACAAATGCTTTCATAAATGAAACCAGAGCTCACAAAACAAACCAGGATGCTTCCATCAGAAATCTGGAAAACCAAATTGGCCAGCTGGCAAAACAATTAGCTGAGAGACCACCAGGCCAGTTCCCAAGTGACACAGTGATAAACCCAAGGGAACATGCCAAAGCCATTACAACTAGAAGTGGTAAGATACTTACTCCACCAGAAAAGCCTAAGGTGAGTAGGAAGGAAGCAGAAGCAGAAAATACAGCAACTACACCAGCAGAAGAAAAAGCTGTAGAAAATTCTAAAGACCAAGATTCTGCGCCTCCACAGAAGAAATGGGATTTCTCTCGCTTTGAGAAACCGCCATATCCAGTGCAGTCCAAGCAACAAATCCAGAAACAACAGTTTGCCAGGTTCTTAGATATGTTCAAAAAGTTACACATTAATATTCCATTTGCTGAGGCATTAGCCAATATGCCCAACTATGCAAAATTCATGAAAGAACTTTTGTCTAAGAAACATAAGCTGCAGGACTGTGAGACCATAGCACTTACTGAAGAGTGCAGTGCCATCATTCAAAGAAAGCTTCCACAAAAATTGAAAGACCCAGGAAGCTTCAATATCCCTATTGCAATAGGGAATATTAATGTGGGAAGAGCATTATGTGACCTTGGGGCAAGCATAAATTTAATGCCATTGTCAATGTGTAAGTCCCTGGGTATCTCTGAATTGAAACCCACCAGAGTTTCCTTGCAAATTGAAGACTGTTCATTAAGGAAACCATCAGGGGTGATTGAGGATGTGTTAGTCAAAGTAGACAAGTTTATTTTCCCTGCAGACTTTATAGTCTTAGACATGGAGGGTGAAAGTGAAATCCCTCTGCTGTTAGGAAGGTCATTTTTAGCAACTGCTAGGGCCTTAATTGATGTAGAGCAGGGCAAATTAGAACTTAGGATGGATAATGAATCTATTGTTTTTAATGTTTTTGATACTGTGAAAAATCCATCTGACAAACATAATTGTTCTAGGCTAGATTTTTTGGATAATGTGAATTGTGCAGGTCAAACAGAGGAAGAAAAACTGAAAGAAGAGCTGGAAACTCAAAGACAAGAGACCATACAGGAAGTTGCTGATGTGTTTGAGACGAAAGGAAATGATTTTCCAATTAGCGCACCAAAGGTTAAGCTGAAAGGAACTTCAGGAAAAGCTGTGGAAACACCTAAGAAGAATTGGGTCAGAAAGCTAGATGCTGCACAATGGGAGTATTAAACTGCAGGCAAAACACCTGTAACTGCAGGTGAGAATGCTAGGACATATAAAGAGAAGACCAAGAAGTGGTGTAACAATAAAATTCGCCAAAAAGAAATTGAGCTAGGACAACAGGTATTGCTCTCCAAATTTTGCATGAAGTTTCTAGGTAAGTTAAAACTCTGCTAGTCTGGTCCTTTCTTGGTGCAAAAGAATTGTCCTTATGGAATAGTAGAAATCTCTTCTTTAGACAAGGACAGGACTTTTAAAGTGAACAAATGTCGGCTGAAGCTTCACTTTGGAGACCAAGTGGATAGAAACGCTGTTTCTGTTCCACTTAAGTCCACAGATGATTAACAAGAGGAAGCGTCTAGCTCAAGACATTAAATGAGCACTTCTTGGAATCCTTTCCGAGAAATTGGTTACTAATGTAAATACATAGTTTCTTTAAGTCCTTTTTAATTTTGATAGCAGTAGATTTATATTTATGCAAGTTTAAATTTTAGTCATTTAGGTTCCATGCATTTTTAGTTAGTGAATAAAAACAAAAAGCAATTCAAAAAGAAAAGAAAAAGGGCAGCTTAAAGCATGGCGCTACCCGTGCCAATGGGCGGCCAATTCACGCTAACAGCGTGACATCTCTCGCTGATCGCGCGAGATGTTCAAACCAAAAGCCTGAATCTGCATTAAATCATGCTATTAGCGTGAATAATGGCACTAATCGCGCCAATGATTCGAACCAAGCCTTTGATTTTCAAGTCTCGCGCGATCAGCGCGGATCATGGTGCCAACCGCGGCAGGCCTTTATTCATTCCCACGCGATTAGCGCCAGATTGGCGTGACTCGCGTGAGCTTTAAAAAAAAAATAATAAATAAATAAATCTGGGAATTGTTGCTATTCATGATGATTTTATGTGGTTTTTCTTGGTCTGATTGTGTCATTTTGGGAGATGAATGGATCATAAATCTGGGAATCCACAGTGGTAAGCCTTGCTGAATGCTAAATACTCTCTGATACTTGTAGCTTGGCTTGCATATTTGATCTGGAATTATAGGTGTCTGAGGCCTGTTTTGGGTTTTATGTATAACTAATTGTCAACACTGCAAATTATGACCCCAAGTGAACAACAAACAGCTTATGTTTTTAAAAGTGAATTAGTCATTGCTGTGTTGAACCAATGTAATGCACTAAATATGGGAATCATGGGCACATTGTGAAAATGTTGAGCATATTGAGTTTCCCAGATGCTTGTACACATGCTTGCTTTGTTAAAAGCTGAATTGTGTTGTTAATTATTGAACACCATTCACTAATGCACAGTTTACCTGAATTGGTTGCTGTTGGTTGATCTGAACCACAATGAAAGGAATAAATATGGGAATTCAGCCCACTGCATCAGGTATATATATGGAATTTTTTTCTGAGTTTCAGGGTGAAGAGATTGAGAAAGACAATAAGCCAAGTGCTGTTGCATCCTCCAGCAAAGTGACAACACCAGGACCATTAAATTTTGTTTTATTGTTCTTGTTTTTAATTTTCAGTATATTACTTTGAGGTTAGTTGTTTTGTTATTTTATTGTTTTAAGTAAGTTCTGTTTGGATTAATGTTTCATTCTGGTTGTGATTTCTCAAATAATGCATACATCATTGAATATCTAGCAGCACATAATCCTTATCAGTTATTGCTGGGGACAACAATTTTCTAAATCTGGGAATGGGTGCATATGCATTGTTTGAAGAATCACATTCAAGAAACAAAGGATGTCCAACAAAAAAATTTTAGTCATTAGTTTAAATTTTTAGTCAATTATTTCAATAAAGGTTAGAAGCACATCAGATTTTTCAGAATAAAAAGTGAATGGACACAGTAATGGATAGGATTTCTCTGATGAAAGCTTGGTGAAATGAAACATAGCATGAACTGCATGATACATGAATGGAATTATGATTGTTGGTATGTGATATGCATGTTGAAGTCGAAATGATGCTTGAAATAAAGTCAGCTGAGACTGACTTGAGTTTAAAAACCTGTGAGGTTTTGAGCCAAACAGTGGTAAATTTTCTTTCCAAGAGACTCCATTTTCATAAGTACTCTAGAACTTGAATTGTTTCTCTGGATGCAGGTGTGACTTGATATGATTAAGGCAGATTTTTCTTCTAAAACCAGGGCCAAATTGACTCACCCTCAGTTATTTTCCATTTGTACCTCATTTGAGCCCAAGCCTTTCATTTCAAATTACCCAAATCAGAGCCATATCCATTTGACCAACCTCCCTGAGGCTAGAGAAGGTATGATATAAGTCCATGACAGCAGAAAAACAAAGAATTGTCCATCAAGGTATGAAGGAACACAAATGAATCCAGTTGGTATAGAAGCTGAGAAAATAAACAAGTACGGTCCAGCTGGGAATAAACCTATCAGCTGGAAATCTGAGAAGCTGTAGTAATGGTTTAATTTCTTTATGTTTATTTTAAAAAAAATCCAAAAATCAAAAAGAAAGTGATTGTTTTGCTTTTATTTACCCTTAAGAATAAATTATTAAATAAAGTACCAGGGTTTGAGAAGGAAGACAAAGAAGATGAATGATCATAAGATTGGACTTAGGGACTGGATCTAGCCTCATTAGCTACTATCCAAAGATTTTCCTACCTTTAGCCCAGCCAAGTTACAAGCATGAAAGACCTTTTGATCAAGTTATGCTTGCTGCTGTTGAGAATATTTTCAAGCTTATGGTAGTGTTGTGACTATGTTGAGTGAGGGATTCTTACAGCCTGATACACTTGAGTGATGAGTGATTAAACACATTCAGTGAGGAATACTCAAGTTACTCTCATTATTTGACAGACTTGATAGTGTCATTGAAGCTTTGATTTGAATTTGATCATACTCAACATGATGATTCTAGGGCTGTAAACTGTGGTTTGGTTTGATCATTGACTCTTGCTTATTCTTGAAATTCTTTCTGTTGCTGGGGACAACAACTTTCAAATCTGGGAATTGTTTGATGTGTTGCAAACACATCTTAGTTTTAGGCTAGTTTTAGGTTATAATTTAATTAAATAGTTAGGAAAATAGAATAGAATAAGTTAATTTGTTGTTTATATTCCAATTAATCTCATTTCACTACCAATTTGTGATTTCAGGGTTAAAAAGAGGAGGTTCAAGCAAAAAGAAGAAGAAAACAAAATTGAAGGTCTCGCACAGATCGCGCCAGGATCCGCTCAAGTTGCGCTAGAGCTAAAATGAAGGCCCCAGTTTCGAAGACTCCACGCTATCAGCATGGAGGTTCATGCCATTAGCGCCAGGAAGCCGCAAGAGCTGCGCTATCCGCGCCATAGGCCACGTGAGTCGCGCCACAAGCCAGAATCAACCCTTCCTTGCGTGGACTTCACGCGATTAGCGTGGAGTCCCACGCTATCAGCACCATCCATTAGAAAGGCCCGCGCGATCAGCGCGGGACCTCGCGCCATCAGCGTGCAATTGATTTTCTTTCCTGAATTAAACTTATCTGTTTCGAAATTTGCACAGGAAAAAGCCTTTGTTACCAGAATTAATCTATCTTGAAGGCAGTTATAAATAGGAACCTCTGGGATGAAGAAAATCATCTTTTACACATTGTAAACATTATTCTAAACCTTTGGAAATCAAGAATCAAGGCTAGGGTTGCAGCAAAATCATGCATTATTCAACAGCTTTTGTGTTCTTGAAGCCTATGGCAGGCTAATTTCTGTATTGTGGTTAAGCCAAGAACCGATGTAACTTCCTCTGTAACTTGACTGGTATTGAATGAGAATTCTTTATGTTTTCTTTTTTTTACTCTGCTGTTCATTGTTTTATTCTTAATTAGAATTGGCCATTCTACTTAAGTATTTAGGGTTAGGATTCGTAATAGGGATGTTGGGGTTCTAATTTCTGAACTGAGTAAGATAACAGTTGTTCATTACCTAGGGATAGGGATGCGTGACTGTAGAACCTTATAATAGATTCTTTTAAATGCTTAACTTGATAGA
>PYAF01001312.1:47966-61566 GCA_007407185.1 Glycine tomentella | reverse complement strand
ATTAATTATTAAACTGCCCTGTAAATAAAAATTAGAATAATTAAACTTAAAATAATCCAAATTAATTAAAATCCGAATTATTGGTCTAATTAAATCTTAAATGAGAAACAATGCAAAATATAAACAATTAAGCACAAGTTAGGGATTAAAATGAGTACAAAAAGATAAGTAATTAGTGATAAATAGTGACTCATCACTGATGAACAAAATAATCGATTATGATAAGCCAGTAATCGATTAAAATGACTATATACTATTTTTAGAAAATACCTAGCTTTTTCCTAAGTTTCAAACCAATTACTTAGCTTCTATATGATGCAATGCTTAATTAATATATGAATGATATGTAATTAAAACTTGGATCATCACAATGCTTTCAGACCTTTTACATTTAAATCAAAAACATCATTTCTTCAAAGCTTAAGCCATGTTGAATGCCAGAACCTCCAAGTCCTGAACCTTACTTGAATCTTCACTTGATCTTCATTCAGCTCCCCCTCAAATCAACAAATGGAAGAGAATCCCTATATGCTGCTTGGAACAGATTTCAAGAATTGATCAGGAGATGCCCACAATATGACATGCCTATGGGTAAGCAGGTACGTATTTTCTTTAATGGTATGACTCCTGAAACCCGTATGATCGTTAATGTTGCAGCAGGGGGTACAATAAGGTCTAAAACTGCAGCTCAGACATATGAGCTGATTAATTCTCTGGCCTGAAATGAAAATAAGTCTATAACCATTCAGCCGAAGAGAGAACCAATTCAGCTGTCCAGCAATAATGCTATGCTTGCAAAGTAGAAAATCTTGGCCCAACAGTTGGCCAAGTTGACTGAGAAAATTGACAGACTTCAAGTCTCTGCAACCCAAGTTGCAGCCAGCCAATCACATGTGATCTGTGAGTACTGCCAAGGTGAGCATGAATCTAATGTTTGTCCTATTCTTGTCGGAGCTGACCATGTGCAGGTTAATGGTATTTGGAATGATCAGAGACAGCAGCAGCCATATCAGAGGAAATTTCAAGGAGGCGGATTAGACTATAAGTCTAATAATTATTTGCAGCCTCCTCTCATCCCCAACAAAGACATATCTGAACTGGAGAAAGTGGTGTTGCAGCTGTCCAAAACCACAACTGAGCATATTCAGGCAACGAATTCTTTCATAAATTCTTTCTTTTTACTTCCAATTGCTTAGACCTAGAATTACTGTGACTTTCACACCAATCCCTGTGGAGACAATACTTACTTACCCACTTTATTACTTGAAACGAGCAGTGCACTTGCCATTTTCGCAACAAAAACAAATGGAAGTGTCTCTTGGCTAGCATATCTGTTAATGGCTTCACTTTTCCTTGTCAAGCTCTTGTTCAACTTTAAATCCTTTCAATATCAGGATCCCAAAACAGTGGCTCATTGATAACGACTGTCGAATCCCTATAAAATAAATAAAACTAAAATAATTATGTAGCACAAGATTAACCTAGGTCGACTCAGAGATACAGTCCAATTTGGTTCTTGAATTAATCCACTTATAAATAGTAGGGGTTTTATCAAACAATTTGCAGATAGTGAAGAAAAATTGCCGAAACACAAACAAGAATTGAAGAAAAATGCAGAAACTAACAGGATTGATAAAAGATGTTGTAAAACAGATTCAAGAATATCAATTCAATTCACCAAACCAAGCAATTCAAATTATCATAGTTCTCATATAATTATCATATTATGAAGGTTCATTCAATATCAATAAAAGCAATTCAATTGAATTAACTCTTAAATCAATTGAATCTCAAACCAGATTGAAATATCATCCAAACAATCTATGATTAAAATTCAAAATTAGGAAATAAATCTATAACCTAATTTGTTTTCAATCCTAAACACATTCATAATCATGAAAATCATAAAGATGATTGAAGAAGAAGATGAACATTCACACAGAAATTAGATACCAAACCAGAACTCAAATTCTCCTTGCTTGGATTGGATCTTTGGATTGATTGATTATTTAGCCTTCCATGATCATCATCAGTGGAAAAGCCATAAAATTTTTGTAAGAAAAATAGAAGAACAGAGATGAAAAGAAGAAGAAAAATAAAGAACAATGAATAATAGTTTAGAGAAAAAGAGAGAAAAAAATTAATTACAAAAATTTGCACAAGAAGCTAGAAATTCTGTTTTTGTATATGTGTCTCTATGTGTCTGTTTGTCTCAAATAACTCCTAGCTACACTAATATATTTTTATTGAACATAATAAAGGGATAAGCTCTGATTAGGCCCATCTAAACTAACTAATTATGCTAATTAAATCAATTAAAATCCAAACTCGCAACCCAAAGCTCAATTGTAGAGGTTCTGACTTTCAAACCTATTTTGACCCTCAAAACGGCAAAATTGGTCCATGCTTATCTCTGACACAATTGTAGCTCTTTTTCCAAGGAATACTTATATGCTCCATTTGGAGTTTTATTGAATCCTATAGGTCCTGCACAAGGAAGATAGGTTAAGTAAGCACAAAATCTAACAATAAGCAACAATTATCAATTAAGCCCAATTATTTGCCTAAGACCAAAACTGAGTTAAAATGAGAAAATAAGAATCCAAGTCAAATAGGCTAATAAGTATAGAAAAATACTATACTAAAAATGCTCAATCAAATTCCCCCACACTTTATCTTTTGCACTCCTGGGCAAAACTAAAAGAAAGACTAAGAGAAAAACAATTAAACTAGAATAAACCACAAACTAAAAATAAAAAGGTATGAACAAGGCAAACACATTTTTCAATGGATCCTAAAAAAGCACAAAAGTGAGAAAGATGGAAAATGGAAGAATGATATCAAGGTAACAACCACTCTTTGAACACATGATCACAAAGTGAAAAGTGAAAAAATAGTCAAGCTAAAATTAAGAATGTACCAAGGTTATAGAAATCTCTCAAAGAACAACACTCAACCTCATCAAATGTGTATGAGTTTGTGTTTACACTCAAACACCACATGTAACTAGCACATCCATATATTGACAAGACTTTAATTCACTCAACTTGAAATACACATGCATCAAAAGATCAAAATGGCTTTTATTGGTTTGTAATGTATGGTTTAGGTAAGGGCAGATAAAAGAAAGATATTTAGGCTAAAACTAAGAGAAAAAAGGGGCAATGGGGAGTAAGACAACAAGTAAAAAGAGGGGTAAAAACAAAGAAACAAGGTGGAGAACAACAAAATTAAAACAAAAAGAACTAAAAGGATGAAAATGAACCACAACACACTTTTATTGCAATTTTGTTTTTGTACTTCTTTTTCTTTCCTTTTTTTTATTTTATTTTTCTTTGAACTTTTTCTTTTTATACTCTTTCTTTTCTTTTTATTTTTTCCAAATAAAAAAATACAAATCACCTATACTTGTTTGAAACTCACTCCGAAAAAAATTTCAAGGCCCTTTTTCTCTCTAAAGTTTGGATAACATAGTTTTCCACTTTTTGGCTTGTAATGAGCTACACAAGAAAGAAAAGGTTAAAGGCTATAAAAAGGGTGAAAATGGATATCAATGCAAGGTAGCTTTATTTGGCTAGTGGCTAAAAGAAAGAAGGTCTAAATCATCTTAATCAATGTATGTGCAAAAAGGAATGACAAGAGAGACAAGACAAAACCTAGAGTAACCTTGGACAAGAGTGAAATCACACATGAAATAACATGAATGGAATAATGCAATTCATTCACAAAGGTCCAAGAACTCACAAAGCATAAATCTATCACACACAATCCACCTTAAATTTTATTTTCCAAGCCTACTTATCACTTCAACAATTGCAACAATGATTCACATTAAGTATGAAACATCTCAATCCAACAAAAGTTTGTACATTTCTCACAATTTATACAAGTTAGAAATCCTATGAAAAATGTAACACCCCAAAATTTTGGAATCACAGTCAATTATTGGGGTAAAATGTTAACTAGAGACAGTACAGAAGGATTTAAGGGAAATGACGAAAATACCCTTGAACATTTTTGAAATGACCAAATCGCCCCTAGGCATTTTAGTAAGATATTTGAAGGAGGAAATTTTATAAATACTCTGGGATGTTTGAAAAATGATCAGAATACTCTTAGGGTGACAATTACAGAGTTTTCCTGAATATTTTTGGAAATGACGATTTTACCCCTAGGGTGAGGGGTAAAATTACCAAAATACCCTTTAGGTCAAACAAGGACCAGATGACCTTAGAAATTTGTGGGAACCTGAGGATGGGATAAAATAATTTTAGACAACAAATTATCAACATGGTTGGTGGCAAAGAATCATAAATTGTGATTTTTAGGAATTTTGGAAAATATCTTGAAAAGAGCTCAATATAGACTATTTCAGGTATCAGAAAATTATAAGAAATATATGGGCATAATATATATAATTTTCCTCAAGTATGGGAGGAATAAGAGTTCTAAATAAGTCAGTTTAGTAATTTTACTAATTAAAAGTGAAATGGACCAATAGGAAAATAGGATTTTGCCATTACATGTGTTAAAAGGAAAATTTTGTAAATTTGGCTATAAGAATAAGCCTTGGTCGTGTGATCAAGGAAGAAAGTCAATTTGGAATCCTTCATATAGTGAAGAGCACGAAAAGAATAAGGCAAGGGGACAAGGAGTGGTAGAAAGTCAAAGCATTAGCCAATGGAAATCAAGGTAGTAAGATTTTTGGGGACAAAAGGAATCTTTATTAAAACTCTTGAGATTTCTACGGTTGTGAGGCCAAAAGGAGTGTGCTACAAGCTAAAATCACACGAACACAACAAGTAGGAGGAAGAAATGTGTGAAACAAGCTACTGGGAAAGATATTATTCCTTAAGCCAATAAACATTAGCCAAGTGGAAAGGTAGTTATAAATGCTTAAGAGATATTTGAAGCAAATTTTATTTTGTCTACTTTGGCAGAACACGTGGATATTTATAGGCCTTATTTCAAAGATCCCAACGGTCAAAAGCTAGATATTTAAGTTATGAGTATACCATTAAAATTTTAAGGAGATCCAACGGTTAATGAATCCATAACCACTATTTTACTAATACGGGTTTTGGAAAAAAGTCAAGAAGGAAGAAAAGCACAAAGTGTCTCTAAAACACTAGTTATGCCACGAAATTGTTAGAGATTGCTCTCCAAGCTAAGAAAAGACACGTGCAAAGCTAGAAAGCAAGGGAGAAGTGTAGAAAATTCATGAATTAGGACACATGGAAGGTGGAAATTGAATGGCCAATAAAAAGGAAACATGTGGAAAGTTAGTAATCATAGTTTAGGAAGATATTTGCTCTCATTAAGGACTAGAAACTGACATAAGCTCAGCCAAAGGAGGATTCATACGTACAATTGAGAAGAAACGAGGAGAATAATGTAGAAACAAGCTACTTGGAGGCAAAGAAATGGCTAGCCAATAGGAAAAGACCAAGTAGAAAGCTTGTTGGAAAAGATCAAGCTTTAATCACCCTATATAAAGGGTGATATAAATCGAAATTTGGGACAACCTTAAGGGGAGGTTCAAACCGTGCTATCATCCATCCCAAAAACCTTCCATCTTATGCTTTTCTAAATCACCTTTTACCTAGAACAAAGCCAAGATTCATTATCCTAAAATCCCACGTGAAGAAGCACTAGGAGGAAGGTTGTCCAAGAGCTTAAAGAAGGATGTCCAAAAGCTTTAGGAAGGCAAGGTATGGGAAGTTTATGAGAATCAAAGTTTGAATAAGACTTATGTTAAGATTCTTAGATGATTTCATGAAAAACTAAGCTTGGTACTCTAAGTGTTTGATGATTTGTCTTTAAGAGCTTGAATGATTATTTGTTTAAGTAACTTGGTTTTAAATCAAGGAAGGAGTATTGGATAATTAATTTGAATCTAATTCAATAAAGGAAAGTTAAAAGAAATCAAAAGGTAGAGGTAGTATAGCTAATTTTAAGAAAATAGTTATTTAAATTATTTAAAAGAATATGTTGTTATAACTTTGATGTGGGTTAGGATTCTTCTATGTTCCTATGATGGATTTGATGATTAAAAGTTAGTTAGAAACATGTTTATTTATTAGAAGTATGTTAAATTTTATAAAGATTAAGGTTTAAGTAGTTTTAGATTGTACACCATGTGTTTGATGATTTGTTCTAATAAATGAAATAGGTTTAAGAGTTGTTGGTTTGAATCTTTATTTGAAGTATATTTGCATGATTGAAGGCTTTAAAGAAATAATTATGTATTCTTACATGTGTTGTTGAGTGTTTCCTTAAAAGCACAACAAGTGTTTGATAAAAGGTTTCAAATAAATAAAATAGGTTAGGTGGTGAAATTCATGTGATTGGTTGGCCAAGGGTGTACATGTTGTTAAATAAGCCTATCTTCTGTATTTGTGAAATATATAAACCGTATGTGTTGTTAAGTAGTTTTATATAATCTGTTGCTTGGTGAGTTTATAATTTTGATATTGAGAATTGAATTAAGAAATATACTATGTTGAGGATGAAGTATTGGAATCCTTGTGTTGTTAAAGATGTTGTGATTATTTATGGATTCCAAGAGTTTTGTTAAAACGGTGTGATTAAATAAGTGGTTGAGTTTTATGACTTATCTTTGAAGAATTTATGATGTTGAACTATGACAATATGTTTAGATGTTGTGTAAAGCTTTATGTGATGTTGGAAGAAGCTTTACGTATTGTTTAAAAAGCATATGCCATGAGTTGTTAAAGATGTTGAGCTTTGAGATGTATGAGAAGAAGAATAATTAAGATGTGATCAAAATCATTCATGCATTTTCATATGCATGTGCCCTGCGGGGGTTAAGCCGTGAAGTTGTTTGCCCTATGGGGGTTAAGCCGTGAAGTTGTTTGTCAGATTGCTAGAGTTGAGATACGGTGGTTCTAAGGTGATGAGCTAGGGGGATAGTGGCTGTGGGGAGATCACCTACTCATGATGATCACATGTAGAGTGGGTGTAAGTCCTATTTCAACGCAGACCTATCCCGACAGGATCGATCCAACTCACGAGGTGTTAAGCTATCTGACTGTGGCCACTGATGATGAGATGTTGAGAACCTGAAATCTCAGTCATGCATCCTATAAAAAGATGAACATGCATTTTATACATTACATGATGAGTATGTGTGTATTGTATAAATGAGATGATTTAATTCGTGTGCTGAGTAAATGGTGTAAATTAATCTGTGGGTGAATCCTCTGTTTTGTTATTTTATAACTATTACCATCTATGTATATATGCTATTATGTATGTTTTTATTCAAACTTGGTTGTCATAAACTTACCCTGTGTTGTGTCTGTGGTTGACACCTGTGATGACCCCAATCTATTTGGGCGAGCAGGAAAACAGTGAAGCACAAGCTGGGAAGGATTTTTGAAGAAAGATGATGAAGATGTGTTGTATTAAATTTAATTTATTTTCTATTGGCTTGTACTTGGGATTGTATGAACTATACTTTGGTCTGTATGGATAGACTGTACTCTATTATTTTAATTAAACTGTGGGAAGAAAGAATTTGTTTATAATATAAACGATTAGTAACATTTGCAGGAAAAAAAATGATTTTCGAAAAATTTTATAACCAATCTAAGTCTACTATAAAGTGGACACAAGATTTCATCTAAAATCAATCAAGCACGAGAGAGCAATGAGAGGCGTTACAAAAAACATGAAAAAGTGCCTAAATTCAACAAACATAAAAAACAACTATTGCAAAATCTTTTATTCTTTTATTTTTCTATTTTTTTATTTTCTGTATGTAAAAACAGTAAAAATAGAAAACAATAAAACAAACAAATACAACAAAACAAAAACAGAAACCAGATAAAACATATTTTGTAAATCCTTCCCCCACACTTAAAGTGCACATTGTCCTCAATGTAAGCATGCAATGAAATGCAATCAAAGAGACAACATAGAAAAGAAGGGAAAAGAAAACTCCACAAGTGCCATTCAAGGCACATCATCACATAAAATTAGCAAGACTAACGAGAGGTCCGCCACAAGCTCCTCCTCCACTTGAGGACTATCATGAAATAGCTTGAGTTGGTGACATTCACTTTGAAGACCTTGCCAGTAATTTCATTTTTAATCTCAACTGCATCATGGGGAAAAACAATAGTAATAACAAAAGGTCCATCCCATCTAGATCGAAGTTTACTAGAAATAAGCTTAAGGAGAAAGTTAAACAAGAGCACTTTTTGGCCAATATGGAACTCCTTCCTAAGAATCCTAGAGTCATGAAACCTCTTCATTTTCTCCTTGTAAATCTTGGAGTTCTCATAGGCTTATAAGCATATCTCTTCAAGTTCTTGCAATTGAAGCTTCATTTTCATACCCGCTTCATCAAATGCCATGATATACCTCTTCATTGTCCAATAACCACTTTTTTTTTTTAATTTTGAATTTTTAGTTTATTTTTGAATTTTCAATTTTTTTTCTAAAATTCAAAAACACCAGAGTAATGACTAAAAATTACTTTTTGAGTTTTGGATTTTTTTATTATCTATATTTGTCTATATTTATCTATATCTATTATCTAGAAACAAATTTTTGAATTTTTTGAATTTTTTTATCTATATCTATCTATCTATATCTATCTTCTATCTATTATCTAGAAATAAATTTTTGAATTTTTGAATTTTTTTTTGTAGACAGGTGGAATTATACTATACTAATATCAATTGTACCTATACTATTATCTAATTATGAGTGAATTAAAGTTGGCACACAATGAATCGTGTCCCCGGCAACGACGTCAGTTTTGATAGCGACTGTCGAATCACTGCAAAACAAATAAAATTAAGATAATTATGTAGCACAAGATTAACTTAGGTTGACTCAGAGATACAGTCCAATTTGGTTCTTCACTTAATCCACTTATAAACAGTAGGGGGGTTTATCAAACAGTTTGCAGACATTGAACAAAAATTGCAGAAACACAAACAAGAATTGAAGGAAAATGCAGAAACCAACATAATTGATAAAAAAATGTTGTAAAATAGATTCAAGAAAATCAATTCAATTCACCAAACCAAACAATGCAAATTATCATAGTTCTCATATAATTAACATTATTAGAAGCAGTTCAATCGAATTAACTCCTAAATCAATTGAAATCACAAACCGGATTGAAATATCATCCAAAAAATCTATGATTAAAATTCAAAATTAGGAAATAAATCTATTGTTTTCAATCCTAAACATATTCAAAATCATGAATATTGTAAAGATGATTGAAGAAGAAGATGAACATTCTCATAGAAATTAGAATACCAAACCAGAACTTAAATTGTCCTTGCTTGGATTGGATCCTTGGATTGATTGATTGTTTAGCCTTCCATGATCATCATCAGTGGAAGAGCCACAAAATTTGTGAGGGAAAAATAGAAGAACAAAGATGAAAAGAAGAAGAAAAATAAAGAACAATGAAGAAAAGTTGAGAGAAAAAGAGAGAAAATATTTTAATCATGAAAACTTGCACAAAAGCTAGAAGTTTTGTTTTTGTATCTGTGTCTCTAAGTGTCTGTGTGTCTCAAATAACTCCTTTGGAGTTTTGTAGAATCCTATAGGTCTTACACAAGGAAGATAGGTCAAGTAAGTACAAAATCTGATAATAAGCAACAATTATCAATTAAGTCCAATTATTTGCCTAAGACCAAAACTGAGTTAAAATGAGAAAATAAGAATCCAAGAGAATTTAAATAAGCTAATAAGAATAGAAAAATACTGTACTAAAAACGCTCAATCATTTAGCTGAGCTCCTAGTGTGCATAAACAAGGAAATAAAATACTAAACAAGTTAGCACATGAAATCAAAAGATACTAAATTTAAAACACAACACAACAAAAAAACAACAATAAACCTATGAGAATATGAAAACTATGTTGTCTTTGAAAGCTAATATGCACGTTCCATGATTTTGATGGAACATGTTCATTAGGGTGTAAAACAAAATTTTATATTTTGTTCTTCGTTGCGGAACCCGTAACTCCTTACGGTCATCGTGACACTTGTTTAGAATCTACTCATTAAAATGCTAGGGGTTTTAGAAATAACTTTTTGATCACTTCAAAGACTTCAAAAGGATGATGCCCTCTAATGGTGATCCACATAGTTCTTCCTTGAATGATTAAGAGAACTCCTTCTTTTTCTTGATCCTCCTTCACTTTCTTGCTTGCTAGGCAATGGCAAGGTGCAGGCTTCAAGTGTTTGATTTATTTCTCAAGATAAAAGATGGTGTCTTGAGGTTAGGTAAGGATGCAACAATGGAAGAGATAAGATGATGAAGGAGAAAGAAAAATAAGAACCTATTTGTTCTTGAAAAGAGCTGGCGCATAACATAAGAGTGGAGTGCTTTTTTTAACCTAGGAGGCTATTGTCTTGTAATCTTATTAAGATTAGAATCCTAACTCTATCACTCAAAATCAGCCCAAGGACCTTTCACTTGTTGTAAAATTCGAAATTCAAGTATGGCTTCTAGAACCATCTTGAGTTTGTTCCACTCTTGAAAGACTTGAATTCAAAATTCAAGTTAAATGAATCCTATTCATTTGTTGTAATTTTGAAATAGAACCTAGAAGGTTCCATGTCAAAACTGCCCCTTTCATCATCATATGCCTTTGGTTGTTGCTTTAACTATTTTATTTAAATTAGTAATTCAAATAAAAAATTTGTTGGAAGAAGCATTATCCAATCTTTATTGGATATAGTTTTGGATAATTCACAATTATCCTTAACACCTAACCTCTTGAATTCAAAATTTAAATTTAAATTTTAAACTTAAAATTTAAATTCAAATTTAAAATTTAAACTCAAAATTTAAATTCAAATTTAAATTTTGAACTCAAAATTTAAATTCAAATTCAATCTTTGTCCTAGCTCATAATTGAAATTCGAATTCGAATTAAAAATTCAAAATTTCAAATTCCAAATTTCAAATTCCAAATTTCAAATTTCAAATTTGCCCAAACTTATTTTGGTCAAGTCAACTTCTTGACTTACTAGGACTCATGACCCAAGATCCTATTGTAAGTTTTAACACATTTGGGCCTATAGTGTAGATACTAATAGCCCAAATGGGGTGCATGCATGAATTGGACTTGGAGTCCAACTCCAACCCAATTACACCTTTAGTCTTGAAAAATCCAATAACTATTATTGGCCCAAACTTGCTAGTTATAAGCAATCAAGAACAATCTTTTGTGTATGACCCATTAGGCCCAATTAGTCACTGGCATAAATGAACTGGGACCAATTAAACTCCATTAACGGGCCCAGTTCATTTAATGACCACACAAGACACTAGCAATGCTTTTCACCCCCAAAATTAATTAAGTTGATCAAGTGTTCTATGTTTCTGATTTGAATACCATACTGGCACCATCCCTCATATTGTCATTCACATTTAGTCGAGATCAATGATAAAGTATCATCTCTCTTAGTTGACTAAATATAGCTTTTCACATAACTAGGAATCTTCTTCTATTGACTATAAGACGGATCATGTCTCCTCATGATCTCTTACTATGCATAGATTCCCAAGTCAACCAGAAGTCATCCAAGCCCTACCGGTCTTGTGAACGAATAATCCCTTGTAGGGACTACGAGTCCTTTCGGCATGTCTATTTTCACTCATGTATTCAAGTTATAGCCAAGAGTACACTGTTCTCCCCATTTTTGGGCGGATAGAGTTGCACAATCAAAGTATAACCCTAGGACATTGTGCTCAATGACATCCTTAAGTCTAGGATGATTCGCACTGCCAAACAATGAGAGACTTTACAAATACAATGATAGTTTAAAGAATCCTTGTGAAGTCTCTCGACGGGTCAGTTCGATGCCATCTGTTCTCCAACAGATCCACCCATGACATCAACTAAGGCATCACCATGCCTGCATTCCATGAGGTCCTTATCCTGTATCTCTATACAAGTAGAAGATGTCGTACTAGTCCTTTTTGAGATCACCAATGCCCTTTCTTGGTGATTCAAGACTGGGAACTCATTTCAGGTAATAGACATTTAGTGTCCTCAAGGCCTCACTATCATGATCCTCGAGAGAACACCTGTTCTATTCTAGGGCCTTTATCTTTAAATGCATATTACTATAAAATATAGGCGAGACATAAATATGATAAAGATAAAGTTTGCTCAAATTTATCAACCATGAAATTCTAAATAGCAAAATGTTTTCATCTGATGAAACAAATTGTCTCTAGGGCACCTACATATTAACAGTCTTATATTAGGACACGAGCCCCCAACAGCGATGCTAGTAAACTTGTTAAGGATATTTGAGCAAGTGCACCAGTCGAACAACTAATAAAATTGATAAGTCTAAATATCATTTTCCAAGAGACTCGTGCAATATAAGTAAAGCATCAAACTATTAACTTAGGCTTAAACACAATACAATAAAACACTAAAAATATGAACTTTAGGGTGGTTTTGTGAAGTAACAAATAGATCAAGTTGTAAAACAAAAAAGTAGATTCTTTTATGTGGTTTTAAAACCAAGAAAAAAAAGTTAAAAAGTTGTTACACAAATGGTAGAAGCTATTACAAGGGTAGATTTCACCTATTCTTCACTCTCCTCATGCATTAAGGTCCCTTTATATCTCATTCATATCAAAAGATACATGAGAGTTGTAATGCCTCTCTTTACTCTCTCGTGCTTGATTGATTTTAGGTGAAATCTCGTGTCCACTTTGTATTAGAATCATGTTATTTGTAAATTTTACAAAAAAAATTTTTCGCTTTGCTTGCAAGTTTTATGGTCCGTTCATAACGTAAACGCTTCTCCCCCACTACGGTTCAATTATGATAAATAGATACAGTCCATAATACAGTCCAATTACACGTCCAAAAATATACAGACTGTCTAGTTTTAATACAAGTTACACAGAAACAAAATACACACCAAACACAAAATTACAATTCATCAATCTTCCTCATCACATCTTCTTCAATATCATCCATAGCTTATGCTTCACTGTTTCCTGCTCGCCCAAATGAATTGGGATCATCACAGGTGTCAACCACATACACAAATAGGGGTAAGTATATGATAAACATAGTTTGAATAAGACATATATAACACAAATGGATAAAACCTTAATTAAAAGATCACAACAGATACAATATACAGAATGTCATACACATACCCATCATGTGATGCATAAGATGCATGCTCATCTTTTTATATGATGCATGACTGAGATCTCAGAGTCCTATTAAAAGGTACCAAAATCAACATAGTTTCACCCACTCCAGTGAAACAATCTCACCCACTCCAGTGAGACCTCCCTCCACTCCGAGGGGATAAAAAGGGTACCATAAAATAGTTCCACCCACTCCAGTGGAACAGTTCCACCTACTCCAGTGAGACCTCCCTCCACTCCGAGGGGATAAATGCAAATGGAATATGTAATGGCTTGTTTGTTTTATTTCTCAATTCATCTTCACCATTACTTTATTTCTCAAATTCTCATATCAGATAATTCCACCCACTCCAGTGGAACACATCTCAACATCATAAAACCACTTAAACTCATATATATTCATAAGATGCCAA
>PYAF01001312.1:36586-47866 GCA_007407185.1 Glycine tomentella | reverse complement strand
GAACATAACTACTTTAATTTTAGTAAAATATTTGTTTTTCTTCTAAAATACCTATAATTGACTCATTCATTAAGTTAAGCTCTAATTATTTATACATCAATCATTCTTTAACCTAAAACCAAGTCATTTATCCAAGTAATCATGTTCCTAGCAATCTTTATTTCTTTGAGACATTTCATCAAACACTTAGAATACAAGAATTAATCAAATGAAGCAAGGAATAATATTCAAACTAAGCTATCATAAACTCCCCCATACCTTATGTTTCTTTTTAAAAATTGAATAGCTTGGCTCCTAGAATCCTTGATCTTCACGTGGGAATTAGGGTGAAAGGTCTTGGTTTTGTTCTTGGTAAAAGGTGAAAGAATAGAATGAAAAGCTTTGGTTTGGTATTTGCACGGCTATACTCCCTTGGTTTTGCTTTGAAAATATTTTGATTTTGGAGTAAGGCTTAGGGATTACATGTGCACGGTTGCTTCTAATCTCATGTATATATAATTGCTTTCTTAAATGCTATTGAAAGTTAATTGCACGTCCACCTCCTTACCAAGATTCTTTTGTTTTAAAAATCTTGCATTACTTCCACTTGGTTAGCTTTTATTGGCTAAGGAGTAGTTTGCTTCCAAGTGGATAGTTTCTAGGCTTTTCTATCACTTCCTTTGCCTCTTCAAGTGCACGTATACCTCCCCTTGGCTGAGCTTATTTTCAGTTTCTAAGCATTTGTTGGTCCAAATATCTTCCTAAGTTAACTTTCCATTAGGCTTTATTTCATTGGCTAGGCACTTTGCTCCTTCCAAGTGTCCTAGTTTCTTGATTCTTCTCAACAATTCTCATCTTCTCTAGTGTTATGCACGTGGGATGGCCAGCTTCTAGGAAAGTTTTACCACTTTTCTTCCATTTACATGTAGTAACCAACATTTAAAGATTTTTGTGTTTTACTTCTTTCTTAAAAAAAACCCATTTCTGTAAAATAATAATTCTGGGTTCGTTAACCGTTGGATCTTATTAGAATTTTAAGGGTATACTCCTATCTCACATATCTAAGTTTTGACCGTTGGGATTTTTGAAATAAGGCCTAGAAATGTCCACGTATTCTGCCTAAGAGAACAAAATAAAATTTGCTTCAATATCTCTTAAGCATTTATAACTACCTTTCCACTTGGACCAATAGGAATTTTCAAGCTTCTTAACCCTCCATGTGGCCAATATTGAAGCTTCTTAAAGCTTTATCCTTTGATCCTTAATCACACGGCCAAGCCTTTAAGTTAGGGATTCAAATTAAATTTTGTTCCTTTTACTTTATGTCATAGAAATTTTCTAAGTTCTTATTGGTTCAATTTGTTCTTTAATTATTAAAATTGATGAACCAACTTATTTAGAACATTTATTATTCTCATAATTAAGAGAAAATTCTACAGATTATGTTCATACATTCTTTATAATTTTCTGATACCTAAGGTAGTCCAGATTAAACTCTTTTTAACCTATCTTCCCAAAATTCGTAGAAATTCTATTTTAGGGTTCTCTGCCTTCAATCTTGCTGATAATTTGTTATCTAAAAGTATTGTATCCTATATTCAGGTTCCCACAAATTTCTAAGGTCATCTTGATCAATTTTGACCTAGGGGTATTTTGGTAATTTTACTCCTCACCTAGGGGTAAAATCGTCATTTTGAAAAATACTCAGGATATCTCTGTAAGTATCACCCTAAGGGTTTTCTGATCATTTTTCAAACATTCCAGAGTATTTATGGAATTTCCTCCTTCAAATATCTTGTTGAAATGCCTAGGGGCAATTTGGTCATTTGCAAAAATGTTCAGGGGCATTCTTGTCATTTTAAAAAATGTCCAAGGGTATTTATGTTATTTTTCTAAGAATGCATATTTATAAGAAAATGCACATATATAGTGAAATATGAGGGTGTTACAAGAGTCATGAACTGGCTCAGTCTACCCTTTACAACAATGAAACTCAACCACTCATGGAGGGGATGTAGCTCAAATTTATACATGGAAAGGTGAGAAATTGATGAAGAACACATGAACACTTGAGATCTTTTCTCTCCCCAATAAAACAATACAAAAAAATCCAACTGATACAATGATGATATAAAGGAAAAGGGAATTAGAATATTGAAATTCAATAAATTCCAGCACTTGTTAGGAAATCCAAGGTTGCCTTAGGGAAGCTTTCATTACAAGCCTTATTTAGCTTGCATTTAGTTTCTTAGATTGCACTTAATTTCATTAGTGTTTCATGTGCATTTAGCTTGAATTTCATGCATATATAAAGCTATCCAAAAACTGTTTTAACAACTTTGTTCATTTGAGTGAGTATGCTTCCTCTCATGGAGGAAATTATGAAGATGAGAGGTATGAGAGGGAGGATTGGAGAGAAAATAATAGAAGAGAAAATAAGAGACACTATCCAAGGAGGCAAAATAGAGATGAGGAAGATTGGAGGGTGATGAGAGAAGAAAGAGAAGGAAGGAATGGAGGATTGAGTGGAGTGAAAATAAAAATTCCAAAATTCTATGGTGATAATAATCCCGAAGTTTACTTTGAGTGGGAGATGAAGGTAGAACAAATTTTCTCATGCCAACAATTTAATGAAGAAAAGAAAGTGATTCTAGCAACTCTAGAATTTGGTTGCTATGCTTTAGTGTGGTTGAACCAAATTCTAATGGACATAGAGAGGTTGAGGAGAAAAGAATATATGGCTGGAATGAATTGAAAAGGTGCTTGAGAGAAAGATTTGTTGCCACTTATTATGCAAGAGAAGTCCACAACAAGCTCCAAAGACATTTCCAAGGCTACGAGAGTGTAGATGACTACTATAAAGAGGTGAAATTGAAGATGATGAGGGCTGGAATTGTGGAAATCCAAGAAGCAACCATGGCTAGGTTCCTTCATGGATTGAATAGAGAAATTCAAGATGTGATGGAGCTACATTCTTATGCTACAATTGAGGAGCTAGTCCATAAAGCTCAAAGGGTGGAGCAACAACTAAAGAGGAGAAAAGCTTCCAAATTCTCCAATGGGGCTGCAACTTCCATCTGGAAGGACAAGCCTAAAATGGAGGTTCTCATGTGAAAAATAAAGAAGAAAAGGTGGAGAGCTCAAGCAAAAAAAATTGTGGATCCTTCTCCAACAAGATCAAGCAATATCAAGTGTTTTACGTGTCTCGACAAGGGTCACATTGCTTCCCAATGTCCCAAAAAAAGAACTATGATTTTGCTTGAGAGTGGAGGCATAAAGAGTGAGTCTTCAAGTGGCTCAAATAGTTTTTCAAGTGAAGAGGAAGAAGAACTCACACTAATGGAGGGCGAGGAGGGTGATCTCTTGATGGTAAAGAGAATGTTGAGCAATTTTTGTGGAGAAAAAGAGGAGACTCAAAGAGAAAATATTTTTCACACAAGGTGTTTATTTGAAAATAAAGTGTACTCACTTATCATTGATGGAGGTAGTTGCACCAATTTGGCTAGTACAAGGCTTGTTGAGAAGTTACACTTGCCAACCACAAAGCATCCAAAGCCATACAAGCTACAATGGCTTAGTGAAAGTGGAGAAGCTGTGGTAAATTCTCAAGTGCTCATTCCTTTTTCTATTAATGCTTATAATGATGAGGTTCTTTGTGATATTGTACCTATGGAGGCTGGTCATATCCTTCTTGATAGGCCATGGCAATATGATAGAAAAGTGATACACAATGGCATGGAGAACACTTTTGAGTTTGATCACTTAGGCAAGAAAATTATTTTGAGGCCTTTGATTCCTAGACAAGTGTGTGAGGATCAAGTGAGGATGAAAGAGAAAAGAATTCAAGAGTTGAAAAAAAGTACTGCACTTGAAAAAAACTTCTGCACAAAAAAAGTGAGCTTCCAAAGAGATAAACTAGTGAGAAGAGAAGAAAAGTAGAAGAAAATGAGAGCAAAAAAAATTCATGAGATTAAGGAGAGTTTACTCTTAAGAGGAAAAAATTTCAAGAGAGTGTTATTAGCAAGACAACCTCTTTATTATATGGTTCCTAACTCTCTTTGTTTAGATGTTGAAAAAGAAGGAGAAAATTTGCCCAAAGCTATGCAATCTCACATCATTGAGTGGTCAATTGCAAAGAGTGTGAAGGATAAGTTGTCTCATGCACCTATTCTTGCAATGCCTAATCTTAATGCTTCATTTGAATTGGAATGTCATGCATCTAATGTAGGCATTTGGGGGGGGGGGGTATTCAAGATAAACATCCTATTGCTTATTTTAGTGAAAAATGGAAGGGTGCATGTTTGAACTATTCCACTTATGATAAAGAATTGTATGCAATTGTTAGAGTTTTGCAAACTTGGCAACATTATCTTTTACCTAATAAATTTGTGATTCATAGTAATCATAAGTCTCTTAAATATTTGAAAAGTCAAGGTAAACTTAACAAGAGACATGCTAAGTGGTGCATCAAGGTCAATTTGAGAACTTGGGAGGATTGTCTACCTCACATTGAGTTTGCTTACAATATAGTTCACAAGACTACTTCCTTATCTCATTTTCAAATTGTTTATGGTTTTACTCCTTTAACTCCTCTTGATTTATTGTCTTTACCTAACACTTCTTCTATGATTAATCATGATTCTTTGTCTAAAGCTTCTTATGTTAGGAAATACATGAACAAGTGAAAGCACATGTTGAGAGGAAAATGGAACAATATGCAAATGATCTTTAATGAAGGAGATTTGGTGCGGCTTCATTTGAGGAAGGATAGATTCCCTCATGAAAGGAAATCCAAGCTCCAACAAAGAGGAGATGGACCTTTCAAGATTTTAGAGAGGATCAACAATAATGCTTACAAACTTGAGTTGCCTAGTGAGTATGGTGTGAGTAATACTTTCAATGTTTGTGATCTTTCTTTGTATGATGTAGGTACAAGTGAGGAAGCAAACTTAAAGACAAGTTATTTTCAAGAAGGAGGGGAGAATGGAGGTCCATGGCAAGCTAAAGGTCTAGAAGGAGAGCTTGAAGCACTTCATTTGGTGAGCTTTAAAGGACCAATGGCAAGAGATAAGACTCAAGCACTTCAAGACCACATCCAAGCTAACTTGGACAAGCATGAAGAGGAACACCAACTCAAGAATGACAAGGGCTAGATTTTGATGTCTCAAGTTCATTTTAATTCAATAAATTCCTGCACTTGTTAGTGGCAAAATTAGTTGTAATAAAAAGCCTTTTAGTGCATTAGTGTAAAGCTTTGTAAGTGCACTTGTGTGTGAATTGTTGGTTGCACTTAGAGGCTGAATAATTGCACCTTAAGCCTTAAAATACTGCAGCTTTACACGAATTAGGACAGCCAAGGTTTCCTTAGGGAAGCTTGCATTACAAGCCTCATTTAGCTTCTTAGATTGCACTTAATTTCATTAGTGTTTCATGTGCATTTAGCTTGAATTTCATGCATATATAAAGCTGTCCAAAAACTGTTGTAACAACTTTTGTTCATTTGAATGCAATCTAAAAATTGTGTAGAGAGTTTCTCTCTTTGTTCTTGTGCAAGAACCTCTTGTTTCTTATCAATGACTTCAAGCTATTGTGACGATTCTTCCTAGGCTTATTGGAAAGCTTTTCCACAGTGTCATCATCTTCATCCCTTACCTTTTTGATCTTCCATTGTTGCAATTAAAAAGCTTACAAACAACCCATGTTCCACGTGAAAGCTGGACATATTTGTGTTCTTGAAAAAAGCTTGAAGTTTGGGTTTCAATGCAAGGTAGATTTGAGAAATTCATGGCTAATGGGTCGAGCCATATATCACACATTCATAATCAAAAAATTGAATAGAGGATTGAAGAAGAAAATGAACATTCACACAGAAATTGAAATACCAAACAAGAATTCAAATTCTCCTTGCTTGGACAGGATCCTTGGATTGGTTGATTATTTAGCCTTCCATGATCATCATCAGTTGAAGAGCCATGAAATTTGTGCAAGAAAATAGAAGAACAGAAAATGAAAATGAAGAAGAAAGCTTAAGAACAATGAGAGAGAAAGAGAGAGAAATTTAAATTCTAGAAACTTCTAAAGAAAACTACAAATTTTGTTTTTGCTAAAAATGAAGTCAGTCCCTCTAACTAACTCATTGAACTAGTATATGGTGACTGAGTCAGTAGGAAAGGATGGACCCTGATTAGGCCCATCTAGCTTTGATAACCAATGTAGCATCGCTTCAAAACAATTAAACTACTCTAATTCTATAGCACATGATTAACCTAGGTCGACTCAGAGACACGATCAATTTGGTTCCAACATAAATTTACTAATAAACAATAATCGAACAGTTTGTAGGAGACAAACAAAAATTGCGAAAACAGAATTAATAACAATTGTTGTAAGCAAATTCAGGAATATCAATCCTATTCACCAAACCAACCAATGTGAATTATCATAGTTATTAGATAATGATCTTATTGTGAACGCTCTTTCAATGTCATTATAAGCATTTCAATCGAATTAACTCCTGAATTAATTGAAACCACAAAATTAATTAAAATATCATCATAAATATTTGTGATTAAAATTCGAAATTAAAAAATAAATCCATGACTTAATCCGTTTTCAATCCTAAACATATTCATAATCATGAAAATTGAATAAAGGATTGTGGAATAAAATGAACATTCACACATAAATTGAAATACCAAACCAGAACTCAAATTCTCCTTGCTTAGACTGAATCCTTTGAATGGTTGATTGTTTATCCTTCCATGATCATCATCAGTGGAAGAGTCACCAAATTTGCTGAAGAAAATACAAGAACAGAAAATGAAAATGAAGAAGAAAGCTGAAGAACAATGAGAGAAAAAGAGAGAGAAATTTTAATTCTCGAAACTTCTAAAGAAAACTATAAATTATGTTTATGCTAAAAATGAAGTCAGACCCTATAACTAACTAATTGCACTAGTATATAGTGACTAAGTCAATAAGAAAGGATGGACCCTTATTAGGGCCATCTAGTTTTGATAACCGATGTTGCATCGCTTCAAACAATTAAACTACGCTAATTCTGTAGCACATGATAAACCTAGGTTGACTCAGAGACATGATCAATTTGGTTCCAACTTAAATTCACCAATAAACAATAGGGGAATTTCAATCGAACAGTTTTCAGGAGATAAACAAAAATTGTGAAAACAAAATTAATAACAAATGTTGTAAGCACATTCAGGAATATCAATCCAATTCACCAAACCAAGAAATGTGAATTATCATAGTTATCAGATAATGATCTTATTATGAACACTCTTTCAATGTCATTATAAGAATTTCAATCGATTAACTCCTGAATTAATTGAAACCACAAAATGAATTAAAATATCATCATAAATATTTGTGATTAAAATTAAAAATTAAGAAATGAATCCATAACTTTATCCGTTTTCAATCCTAAACGCATTCATAATCATGAAAATTGAATAGAGGATTGTAGAAGAAAATGAACATTAATACATAAATTGAAATACCAAACCAGAATTCAAATTCCCCTTGCTTAGAGTGGATCCTTGGAATGGTTGATTGTTTAGCCTTCGATCATCATCATCATCAGTGGAAGGGTCACCAAATCTGTGCAAGAAAATAGAAGAACAAAAAATGAAAATGAAGAAGAAAGCTTAAGAAAAATGAGAGAAAAAGAGAGAGAAATTTTAATTCTTGAAACTTGTAAAGAAAACTATAAATAATGTTTATGCTAAAAATGAAGTCAGACCCTCTAACTAACTAATTGCACTAGTATATAGTGACTGAGTTAGTAGGAAAGGATGGACCCTGATTAGGCCCATCTAGTTTTGATAACTGATATCGCATTGCTTTAAAACAATTAAACTACGCTAATTCTGTAGCACATGATTAACCTAGGTCGACTCAGAGACACGATCAATTTGGTTCCAACTTAATTCACTAATAAACAATAGGGGAATATTAATCGAACAGTTTGGAGGAGATAAACAAAAATTGCGAAAACAGAATTAATAACAAATGTTGTAAGCAAATTCGGGAATATCAATCCAATTCAATAGACCAAGAAATGCTAATTATCATAGTTATCAGATACTGATCTTATTATGAACGCTCTTTAAATGTCATTATAAGCATTTCAATCTCATTAACTCCTGAATTAATTGAAACCACAAAATTAATTAAAATATCATCATAAATATTTGTGATTAGAATTTGAAATTAAGAAATGAATCCATGACTTAATCCGTTTTCAATCCTAAACGTTTTCATAATCATGAAAATTGAATAGAGGATTGTAGAAGAAAATGAACATTCATACATAAATTGAAATACCATACCAGAACTCAAATTCTCCTTGCTTGGATTGGATCCTTGGAATGGTTGATTGTTTAGCCTTCCATCATCATCATCAGTGGAAGGGTCACAAAATTTGTGCAAGAAAATAGAAGAACAGAAAATGAAGAAGAAGAAGAAAGTTGAAGAACAATGAAAGAAAAAGAGAGAAATTTTAATTCTTAAAACTGAAAATATAATGAACACTTATGCAAATAACCAAGAGGGGGGTGAATTGGTTTTTCCTCAGAGTTTTAAAAAAAATTTCCTTTCAAAAATGTAACAGCGGAAGACTTTCAAGAAGGATCGTATCTTTTAAAACAACAAAGAAAACAATTTTTCTTCACCAATCAAATCTCTCTTGTGTTGTGACCAATCTTGTTATATGAACAAAACTAATACTTCAAGAATACTATGAACATTAACTAAAATATTAAATCACACAAGATTTATATTGGTCCACCTCTCAACCCCTGAGGCTACATCCAGTTTTCTTCTAACCAAATCTTGGTCAGAGTTCCACTATAACAAATATAAGTTCTTTATAAGCTTACAATGAACTCTTTTACCTTTCCTAGGTAAAATTCAAAATCTATACCCTATAGACTTTTCAAAAGATCTAGAACCAGAGATCCCCTCTCTGTTCTACCTCTAGAAACCCTTCTAGAAAAAGCTTTAAAGATTATAATTTGTTATAAGAACATTCAACACACATACAACACAAATATCAAACAATATAACCAAGCTTATAGTTCAAGAAAGATATTACCTCTTAATCCTCAGTAAATTCAATGAAATGAATTATCTAACCAAACTGAGAATGTGTGCAAATACTTTTTCTTGATGACTTCTTTCACCAGAAAGCTTGAACAAGTCTTCACACCATGTGAATAATGACTAACATATCATGTAAAACTTCATGACACTTAGCATCTTTGATTTTCTCTTCTCCCTCTTGCCTTTGTGTTTTAAGAACTCTAGAAAGTGTTTTTCTCAAGGCTTGTACGAATATTTCACAAACTACTTGTTATTGAAACTCAGTCCTAGCTGTTCTATTTATAAAAAAATAGACTTAACTAACTGTAATCAATTATTTCATCAAAGTAATCGATTATTTTTACTGATGTAATCGATTTTTTTAACCAGATAATTGATTAAAGTGTTCATCAGAAATCTGAAAATTTTTCAAGAATAAAATAATCGATTAAGTCATCTTGTAATCGATTATTCCAGATGACCTGAGTTTTCTAATACACATGTGTAATCGATTAACACAGACCATGTGAAAAACACATCAATGCATATTTAATCGATTACGAATATTTGGTAATCAATTAAACCAGATGAAAATGCTTTTATAAAATATGCAGAGACTCAGATAATCGATTATTCTATGAAGTAATCAATTATCACAGACAATGTCTATTTTAGTGTTAAGCACATTTAATCGATTACAAATCAATGGTAATCAATTAAAATGTTCATAAGGCAATATGTAGTATGAAACACATGCATTTGATTGATTATAACATATATGTAATCGATTAAATCAGTGAAAAACAGTTTTTTATAAAAATCTAATTGCCTGTATGAGTTTATATCAAAATGCTTATTACCATATGATTAAACATGATTAAATGTATGTATGAATGCATGAATTAATCAAGATTAGTGAGGATTATGAAGCTTTAACCACTTGAACCAAGCTTAAGCAAGAAATTACAAATGTTGTCAATTGAGTGGGCATGTAAAACATCAAAACTTGCAATCTTCATTCTTCTTGATTCCATATCTTCATCTTCCTCATAGCTAACAATCTCCCCCTTTTTGATTTGAACATGCCAAATAATTAATTGATGGAGCATGCATTTAAAGAAGAGATGTTTAACCTGAAAGTTTCTTAGCTTTTGCAAAGATCAAGGGTTATATCCATAACTTGATTTTTACTTAAACAATATTCAGAATCGAGTCATAACATTCAGGCATTCATCATTAGCTCCCCCTGAATTAAACATTCATTATTTTTAGCATTCATATTTTTTACATTTTCTTATCAATTCCCTTTTGTTTTTCATATTAACTCATCATCTTATCTACTCCCCCTATTTGGCATATCAAAATAAAAAAAGGAAGTAGACAAAATAGAAAAGGAAATTGTAATATCTTGAATTTTAAGCATGAGATTAAGCCTTGTGACTAGGAAACATAACCATGCATTGGATTTTTTCCCAAAAGGAAGCTTGAGGAAAGCAATAGGCAGATTCGGCCATCTCGCGCGATCCGCGTGGGGTCTGGCGTGATCCGCGCGTGAGGCTCGAGTCAGGGTAGTGTTTTCGGCCATCTCACGCGATCCGCGTGGGGTATGGCGCTAACCGCGTGGGAGGTTCGAACATATGGCGCGATCAGCGTGGGAAGTTTGAATCAGGGCTGTGATTTCGAACATATGGCGCGATCCGCTGGGATATGGCGCGATCCGCGTGGGACTTTCGGTCAGCCTTATATACAGCTCATTCTGGACGAAAATTGGGAGAGAGAAAAGGCTTCTTGTTCCTTCTCCAGCCCTAACCTCCATTAGAGACTGGTCCAAGCTTACTAGGGCCCTATTTCTTGCTTTAAATACCTTCCTTTAGCCTTTGATTGTGAGAAAAACACTTTGGAAGCTTGAACCATTCAATTGTCCTCTTGAAAAACCCCTTTTGAGTGAGTTTTGGAATCTCCAGAGAAAAGCTCAGAGAACTTGAGAGTGGCTGAGACCCACTGTATAACGACTATGTTTCTTATTACAACAACTACGTATTATGTTCATTTTTAATTAATTATTTCGTATGTAACTGATTACGCTTATTAATTTACAGAAAAATTTTCTTCATAATTGTGTTTAATTAAAAATTAATTATACGAAGTCGAATATTTCTAACACGTTTTGCGAAATTGCTAGTTACAAAATTTCATACATAA
>PYAF01001311.1:471672-494393 GCA_007407185.1 Glycine tomentella | reverse complement strand
GTGGTGAGCTCTACCAGCAAGCTGCACTTCACGCCCTACAGTAGGCATGAATCAAACAGTCAGAAACGGTATTCAACCGTTTATATGGAAGGAAACACCTTCCACTCATAATCAATGCAAAATCCGCTATCCTAAGGTTTATCTTGGCCCAGCTCTCACTAGGTCATACATGGACCCTCATTGGTCTGCCTCAGCATTACCAAGGCCTCAGAGTCCCCTTAGAACTCTGTACAGTTCAACTCAAACCTATACCAGAATCAAGAATCCACATTATTTCCATCTAGCCAAAACGCATATATAATCACGTTTTCACCGATTATTTGGCCTCATGAGCAACTTTTGTAAAGGTCCTTAAGCTAGTTCAGGCCATAACATAGCCCATTCACACACACTTCTCCCCTTCCCAGAGCCAAACTCAAACTTCATCACAATCTCAGTTTCAACATGCCATATGGCTCAGAACACTCTCCTGATTACATCTCCCTAAAGAACCTAAGCCTAATTCCAGCCTTATCAATATTTGGTTACTATTTATCCAATCCCCATTTCTCAAATTAAACGGTTAAAACAGAGGTTTCTTACCTCAAATCAACAAAGAAAGGCTGGAGAAGTCTTGTCCCTAAGCTCTGTCTCCCTGAAACCAGCTTCTTGCTTCTCCAACGCTTTATTTCTATAAAAACTCCAGGGAAAGGGGTTTCTCTCTCTCAATTCTCACCAATAAGGCTGGATTTTGGCTTCTCAAGAGTTCTAATCAAGTTTAGAGGTGATTAAGAGGTGTTTTAATGAATTATGATGAAGATATGAAGCTTCTAGAGTGCTCTAATGGCTGCCTGGCTCAAAGAGGAAGAGGAATAGTGAATTTGGCCTTCAAAAACGTGAGAAATGACCTTTTATAGGCCTCTTCCGTGCCTCCCACGCTTCCCGCGTGGCTTCCCACGCTCCTGGCGTGGGTTTCCAACCAAAAATGGCTTTCTGGAACACTTCTCACGCTCCAGGCGTGGCTTCCCACGCTCCAGGCGTGGCTTCCCACGCCCCAGGCGTGGGATTCCAGCCAAAAATCACTTTCTGGAGCAGTTCCCACGCTCCAGGCGTGGCTTCCCACGCCTCAAGCGTGGGCTACAATAACTGCTACAGTAACTGCTACAGTAATTTTTTTTTTTTTTACCCAAGGTTATTATAATAAGAGTTAGCTTCTCTGTGGATTATTCTTACTCTCCAATAATCAAGCTTTAATAAATTTCTATAGAAAAGATAAGATTATGTTCATCTGGTGATGTGGCAGTTTTGTTATCTTTTAATTAGCTATTGTTTACTATGAACCTTGCAAATCCACCAAGCCAATGGCCAGTTTCATCATCATTCACGACTAAGACCTCCAGAATCCACCCACATTAGGTGGGTTCCACTTAAGTTAAACAACAAAACCCAATTCATGATTAAAGACTGAAATTTATTGATTTAGCAATTAATTAAGAGACAAAAGCTACCCGTTGACAGTGTAAATAATTTTATATAATCATCTAATTATAACTTATTATTTATGATAAACTTATTGATTTTTAAAATATTTTTTTAAAAATAATTATAATTCAAATGAGGATTTATGATTAAAAGTAAGCGTATAGTCATTAAACTTGTTAATTAATAACAACTTTTGAAACAGTGGTTGTAAGAATTGAGGATAAAATTATGTTCAGAGAGTACAATAGCAGTTGTAAAGTACTAGTAGTATATTCGATATCTTTATATGCCTATTAACAGACAACCACATATTGTAATGTATGCTATTAAAAATAACTACAGAACCCCTTTTTTAAATGTCCTCCTACTATTTTCCTTGACAGAGTCATAGATTGATCTGTAAACTAGATCTTCTTAGCTGTGATCTTGGGAGACAACCATACATTCCAGCTTGCGGCTTTTGAATAAAGAAAGTTGACTTGTGGCGATTGCACTTTTTTGTCAGTTTCAGAAGAATCAGTAACATCATCATAAATAAAGAGGACAGAGTCGATAGACTGTTTACTAGGTAAACTCTGAGGAAATTGTCACGCTGCATAAATTAGGCACGTAACTTTTCATCTTAGCCAATAGCTAACACAATCCTTATATGAAAGGAATTTTCCACTCTTATTCGTCAAGAAAGCAATCCGGTTGGGGTCCTGTTGGTCATTTGGTCCTCGCTCATGCCAGCATATCCAATATTATCCATGTATGCAGTAATTTTTTTCATATATACACATTTGAAATAAATAATACAACTTTAAGATGATTTAATTCCTAAGTAACACATGGTAAAGATGAGAAATTTTAACTGATTAAATTTGAGATTTAGTCTTTATTTTTTTATTATTTTTTTTTGTGAACATAGATTAGAATCCACGTGAGAAAATAGTAGAACTTACATCGGCCATAACAACTACAGAAATAAAAGGGGGCACATAATTAAAAACCTGTACAAGGTCTACTAAGGAATGCCCATGACAAGCTAACTTATGTGCAGCTTGGTTAGCTTCTCCCAACACATGTGTCTTGTGTCCACTTTAAAGCTCCACCTGCATCAGAAAAGGACCTAATGCTCTGCACCAACCTGAAACATGGATGTTGTGCCTGACATCCATTCGTCAAACAAGTCTCGCAATTAGCTTAAAGAACTGAAACTTACAAAGATGCTACAGAAATCTACCAAAAAGTAAAAGGTATTAATTATATATGGTGATTAAAAATGATTTAAAAATAACTTTAACTGAAAAATTGTTTTTTTTTATGTATGTTAAAATTAAACGCTAGCTAGGTTTGACGATGTTGGGACAAATTAACGCTAACATGGAGTAATTGTTGCCTGGCACTTCCCTTTCCATGAGTATTTTATTATTTGCTTTTTAATATCTTCTTATTTTCTTTATCCGATAGAGTATAAAGTCAAATCAATCTAGAAGTATTTGGCCCAGCTAATTGAAATATACAGGCGATGAGTGTTCACACTTAATTTGTTGAGTATAAATGAAAAATGTTGAGAAATAATTTGACGAAAAAGAAGAGAATCTTCTCCATTTGATATCACAAAGAAATTGGTAGGGAAAAAGAAAGCAAACAATGTGGGTCTCACAAAATTTTCAGTCTTTGTGTGCTCTTAATCTAAACACGAAGATCGTCGTGCAATTCAATGAATGATGGTATCATTGTAGAGTCCTAGAGAGAGATGAAGTTTGAATTGGTTGAGAAATCTTTACCTTTTTACGGGTTATAAGTTTACTATTTTATAGTGTTGACTGTTGAGGCCAATATAAAATAAAAAGGCAAAAATGCTATTTACACTTGGAGCACTATATTATTTCTAGGATAATTATATTAAGCAAGCATAGAAAAAAGATTATTGGGACATTTTGAATGTTTTTTATAGACAAAATGTTCCTTTTTTTGGATAGGGGATAGGAAACGAGCCAAAAAAAATAAGAAGAGAAAGCAGAATGAAAGATAAATATGTTTTATTTATTTAGATGAATGGGAGAGTGAGAAGAAAAAATGAATGTAATTTCTAACATTTTTTTCTTCAATAATTAAAACTTGAATTATGACTTTCTATCCTTAATATTTATCTTTTTCGCGTCTACACTACCACAAAATACAAATGAAGAAGGTCAATTAAACTAGTTGTGGTGCATGCAAAAAGTGAAGTGGTGAATGGTGATGAAGTGATGATGAAAGCAGAACCTTTTTTCCTTACGATTATGTCATGTATGGACGTGGAAAGTTTGGATTGGCTTACTCTTCGAAATGGATATGTACCACGTTAGTTTCACTCCTCCATAGCCCTACGTACGTATACACCTCACACAATTGTTTATAAATTAATATTTGTCTCACATTCCATAGAGCAAGTCGCAAACCCCTCCCCCTTCTTCTCTTCTTCCCCTCTTCCCCTCTCAGAGTTTACATATGCAGTAAAACTCTCTGAGAGGCTATTATACCGAACCTGCTCTTTGTTTCTTGTTTTCACAGATCCGACCCAAACTATAGACAATGTCAGAAACACCTCAAAGGAAGAAACCGAGCCTTCCCCCGAAAAGAGGTCAGATCAAGACTCAAATTTTTACTAGCCTTGTGAATTCAGTGGCCTCCACTATCTCAAAAACGGGGGAATCGCTTCGAAACGTTATTGGAAATGGTGTGAATTCAGGTTCATCAGGTTATGCATCTTCTACCCCACCCCCAAGTAGTGGCTACAACTCTGAGACCAACTCCTCCGATGTCACCTAGAATCATCAAGTGGGCTTTTGTACGTGGCTTAACCAATGTTTTTGCTGGTTGACCAGGAACTTTTCCTTAAACTCTGCTACTGCTGCTACTGTTGCTACTGCTAGTGTTGTTTTCCAATGTTTTAGAGAGATGACAGAACTAGAGGAGCTACCTACTCTGTCTTTTTATCTTTGTTTTCCTTTATGCTTTAGTTAGGATACTCGCCTTGCGTATGTTATGACATGTACTGTTTTTTCTTGCAGCTATAATATTATTACGAAACTTTTCCCAGAAAAAAGAAAAAAGAAAGAACTATTATCAAATTAGTCTTGCTTTGTTTGCTATTTTCGCAGTTTTCCCTATCAATTTGGTTGCTCCGGAAAAAACACATGACATGATTTTTCGCCATGGGTGCTTAATTCAATATTGAGACTGGGAATCTGTTCAAAAATTGATCACCTTCTTTTTATTTTTTTGAATTAATAAAAATTCGGGAAAACAAGCATCTGGGAACGGGTTTTATACTACGACAAATAATAATAAACAATAATAGTCATGACGACGACCGTTTTACAATTTTATTGCGAAAAGTACCTTTTGCTTTTTAATTTTCTTTCATAGTATCTTTGGCTTTTGCACGTTACTAAATTATGCAAGACAAGTATAGGATTTAATTACCTAACGGCTAACGCGGTGAGGGTAAAGTTACAGTGTTTGGTGAAAATATTTTGATGTGTTAAAAATAATATATAGTTAGTGAAATGTAAAAAAAAAAAAGAGGTAAAAAAAGATGATAAATGAAAATGTACCTTATCTTATATACTTCACAATATTTATTATTTTAATGTATCTAGCTTTGCAAGATGGAATTCGAACAACAATACTAATTCTGTCAAGCAAGACCCAAATTAATTTGTCATGTCTTCTTTGAAAAAGTTGTCTTCCAGCTGATCAAAACTAATTTTCCTGAAGTTTTTAGAATGTTACACAAAGAATACTAAAATTTACTCAATAAAATCAACGAGATAAACTTTAATTATAAAAAAAATACTCACACATATATATTTCATTAACGTTAAAATTGTAAACAAAAACATATTTACTACTTTTACAAAATATGCACCTTAAAGTTAACATTTAATGAGAAAAATTCATCAATATTTAAAATAATTTAGATTTTATATCAAATAAAACAAAAGGTGTGATTTTAAAATTAAATATTGTCCATTGCATTTCCTTATCATCCTTAGATTTTTTTTCCAATAATTTTGTAAAGTTCTTCTTACGAATTTTTAACTCTTAAATACTATGAAGAACGTTTATTACTTATTAATTTTACCTCCATTCCCTCATCATTATTATGTGGTAGGGCAATTAAGGGGCTTAAGCCATTTCTTAATTCACATTTTTTTTTATCTTCTATACGGATTTGGAAAAGTAATTAACTTCCTTATACAAATATTCATAAGTAATCAGCGAGTTTAAAAAAAAAAAAAAAACTGCTTGTAAATTTATAGTCAACTTGATGGCATACATCACAACTGTAAATAAATAAATCTATTTGATAAGTGCAAATGTGCAATACAGTAGTTGTGCATAATTTGAAACTGCATAGTGCATATCTTCTCTCCACCCTATTTTACTAGGACTCATTTCATTAATTGGAGTTATCTGGATTTACTATTTAATGCTGACACCCAATTGAAATAGACAGAAACCGTGCATCACACAAAATACAAATTGATTTGTTTAATGACACTTGGTAGCAGGAAATTGTTCAGACTTCAGAAACTGACTTATACATAAATGCTCACTCTTTTAATTTCTCTTTTATGGTTCGGATGAGTGAAATAAAAAACACAGATAAGATTAGGATTTTAAAACAACTTTTTTTTAAAAAAAATCTTTTACACTTTCTCTTCACTTCAATTTCGTTTTTTTTCTTCTTCTTCATTCTCTTTAACAGAAAAGAGGGTAAATATTAAAGTCTCGTCTTTTTTTTTTAGTTGATTATGAGTAGATACTATTTTTCTTTTGGTGGTGAACCGATGGCTTTTTTCTTGATACTTGCTATTCACCAGCCGTTTTTGCTAAGTACAATCCCAACTCCCATCCATTATACCATTTTTCCTTAAAGTAGTACCCCTCTTGGAACTCATTTTTATTTTCGGAAATATTTTTCCAGAATAACATATGCCTATTCTAAAAATATATTTCTATAACTATGATAATAGTTTTAAAAATGCATTTTCAAAATAAGTATATATTATTTAAGAAATATATTTTTTATAATAATAAAATATTACTTAATATTATTAACATTGTAAATGTTATCAGAATAAGATGAAAATAAGACTACTATAAATACATTGAAGAAATTTAACTACCAAATGTTTATACTTGAAAATATTTAATTTTGTGTGTAAAACTCTTAATATTGAGAAGTGGAATCAATTGAACAAAATCAAATCCGACAAAGATACTAACATTTTATATATAACAAATAATTATTTAATTCATCAAAGACTAATAAAAATAATTAGATTAGTTAATTTGTCATAAATTTTAATTGTATTCTATGATTATCCATAATATTAAATGATTTAAGATACAATTATTTTTCAAAAAATAATTTTTTAACTAATGAATATGTCTTGTTTTGTTGATAGCTCAATAAATACATCTTTTTCATTAAAAAAAGAGTAATCATCAAGGATAAAAAATAAATGTAATAATAAAGTAATTATATGTTTCTTATGGTGAAGTAAATGTTATTTTTTATATATATAAATACGAAGGTAATACTTACTATTATGAAAATTAAACAGTTAAGTAATAGTATTAAATTAAATTGAAGCTTACTGTTTCTTTTAAACAGGTGTACGGATGCCAAATGTGAATCCAAAAACAGCAAAACATGCCAAAATGAGTCTTGAATATGATGAGTCATCCCAGATCAATAATCAAATTAAAAGAAAAAGAAAAGAAAAAGATGAAACTTGCGCAACAAGACTGCTACAGTGTCAGCTCTAACCCTCTTCTATAAAACGTCACTCTAAAATCCCGCTTCACTATGCAATCTGCAGCCACTCACAAAGCTTCTTCCTTTTCTTTAGCCCCCAAAAATTCTGTTTCGATCCCATGGATCCACCAAGAGGCACTCAAATGGTTCAGCCGAGGAGAGGTCGAATCAAGATGATGGTGTTCAAGAGCGTCGCGGCGGCGTTGTCTTGTTCCGGTCGTCGGAAGGAGAAGGACGCCGCTCCTCTCAGCTCAACCTCCACAACCCCAGTTGTTACAAGTGGCTACACTTCTGAAGCCTGACATCGCCTCCTTCTCTGCTCTAATGATCTCTCCTTGTGCAGGGGAGTTTTGCAGAGACCTAGACAATGCTTATATGTAGTTGATGTTGTAAATGAAATTTTGGACTTTATTTTGCGTGTAACTTCTATCTCGCTGGGTTTTTATTTTAACCCGGTTTTAAAGGCTTGGTTGTATTTTATTGTTATTGTTATTGTAATGTATAGTTGTTGATGATGTAAATAAAATTTTGCACATGATTTGGCTTGTAAATTCTCTCTGTTTTTTCTTTTTACAGTTATCCGCTATTCTTTGATTTTCCGTTATTCTTTGCTCTGTCTATGTGGTTCCAACTTTGAAAGCAGAATTCCAATTATTCCGATACCTTTCTATTGACCCTACAACGTTTTATTGACCATCGGAGCTTGCTAATCATAGACTTCTCCTTCTTTGAACAAGTGAAGGAATACAAAAAGCTCTCGAGGAGCACGGGACGCACTTGGGACCAATGATTATTTAGTTATTAAAAAATACCATTGCTGATTTAGACTTGTGGACTTTTTTGCATTAGCATACCTAACTGACTCATTGCTCGAAATAGTAATAAATTACTAAAATGGTTCTCTAACAATATGTTTCGACGTAACTATAGATAAAATAAATACTCTTTTTACTATGTATATCGATTTAAATATAAATAAATTTAATGAAATTTATTTTATTTATTTGTTATTATTATTTTTAAAATATTTTTTATTTTATTTTCAATGGTTTTTATTTATTTATGATAGAAAGTTCCACAAAATAATATTTTAAAAATAAATCTATTTTTTACTTAATATTATTAATTAAATAATATTAGCTGACTTTTTTAATTTCTTAATTAGTGTAAAACTAATTATTTTTCTTATATGAGTTTAAAGGAAGAAAAAAAAATAGGACAAATAGATTCAAAATTGATTTAAATGAAGATTATGTTGTATAGATTGAAAAAATTGAAAATAAAAATAATTCATTTGTTTGATACATTAAAGGCTTAAATATATTTTTTTCATATAATTTAGAGTATTTTTGTTTTTCATTTTTTAAAAAAATTAATTTAATACCTATAAATTATGTTTGTTTTGTCTTTCATTCTTATTATTATTTTCGTTACAAAAATTATGATGTGTCAAACTAATCAATAATATTATTATGCCACATAATCATTTGATGACATCATCATATCCTTCGACATTAAGTGTCATATCATCATTAATTTTTAAAGACAAAAGTTTAAATAATTCTAATTTTTCAGGACTAAAATTAAGAAAATAACATATTTATAGGACGAAAAAATATTTAAATTTTTAATTACATATTAAAATAAAGTAAACATTTTATTATTAATTTATCCACATCTCAATCTCTACAACTCCTCTATCTTTAAACTTTTTTTATTATCCTCTTTTCTCTCTTATCTTTCTTCAAGCTTCACCCTTCACTTTATTACAATGTTAAGTTTATGAATTTTAATATTTAATTTGTGACTTAATTATATATTTTTTCTTGCAAATATATTATTTTTTCGTTTTATTTCTTATAAATTATGTTTATTTTTTATGTAGTCCCCTTAAATTAATGATGATGAGATATTATGTGTTTGATGATGTTATAAAATTACGATATGCCATGATGATATTATCATTTTATTTGTTACATAATTATTTTTATAACAAGATTAAAAGTACAAATGAAAAATAAAATAATGTTAAATTTAAAGGATGAAAAATATATTTAAACTTATATTAAAAAAATAAGAAAAAAAAAGTCTACCAGCGAACGAACACATTTGTCTTTAGCCTAAAAAAATTAGATTACACAAATAAATTCATTGTGGAGGGGTTGAAAGGAAATTCAAAATATCTAAGCCTTTTCCACTTAAATTTCAGGCCTGAAATGACGTGAACATATCAAGACTCAAAGTATCAACTTTCTAAATTGTAGATCTTGTGGCGGATGAATAAAAAATCAGTTTATTCTAAAAAATTACTAGAAATTTCATTTTTTAATTTCTTATATAGGTGATAATGAATTATGTTTTTAATCAAATATTTTAGTATTTAAATCCTAATTAATTTTTAAATATAAAATAAATTGTGTTAAAAAAGATAATCTTTTTATATATACTCACAATTTTTAATTTTTAATTTATCATAACTCACATATCAATATCATGATTAATAAAAAATTATTAAAACTAATTTTCTTCTTCTTATATTCATACAACTATTATTTTTTCATCCCACTTTCACTTTATTTTATTTTTCACCTTTTCCTTCATTTTTCATCGCATCATCTATACTTTATCTCTCATCTTTTATTGTATTTCCTTCATACTCCTATCCATCTAATTCCATTCCTTATTATTTTCATATAAAAAAATAAATTGAATATTAATGTATCCCTCATTATTATTTTTGAAATTGCTATTAAATTAAAATTAGGGTAGATCAGCCAATAGTCTACACAATTTATTAATTATTACCAAACATTCGCTAAATAAAAATGCAAGGATAAGGATGAATTCTATAAATTAAAATAGAGTTTTTTTTAGCGTTAGATAAACACAGTTTTTTTCAAAGTTAAAAATATATATGCTCTAAACTATAAAATGAATTTGTTTTCCTTATTTTATTCCACACAATTTATATGCTTTTCTTTTATATATTTTAAAAATTGTTGAAAAAACTGTTACATTTTTTTTCATACTTTTTTTACATTTTTTTACTAGTAAATAATTTTCTATTTGACTAAAATAGTTGAATTATAAGGCTGAGATTAAGACGAACATGATAAGATATTTTACGGTCAAAATATATACAGTGGCAAGTTTAGTGGTTTTTTTTTTTTTTTGAAAGGAAGATTTAGTGATTGTTTAACCATATAACTAAAGTGTAAACACTAATTTTATTTTCCTAAAAATAAATATGATATCATTGGGTCCTCTAAATAAATTACATAAATTATGTAAATATTTCACATATTTTATGGGGCAACGCACAAAGAAGAAAAATGTATTTTAAAAAATATTTATTGTAGCTAAAATATACTGTATCAAATATCTAATATTTTTAAACTATTACTCTTTAATACTCGTGGGCAAAGACTACCGTAAAAAAATGAAAGAAAGAAAAATCCATGCGAGTTGACTTTAAAACAATTTGATTGATGACAAACACAGAGAAGTACTGCACCACCATTAATGTTAGTGCTTTTTGTTTAATGACAGATACTAACACGTAACTTTACGATATTTATTAATTTTTTTTTTTAAAATAATATGTATAAAATTATGTTGATTATAATTTTTTATGCTCTTTTATAGTTTTTCAGTCAATATTTAATTGCACGATCCTTCTTTAATTTAATTAGTCGACTTTTTCTTTTTAGTTTCTTGGCTTCTAGTGTTGCTTTACATTGTTTTCTCATTGTTGTTTTCACTCATCTTTTGTAATTGATGTTCGCCGTCAAAATTAATAAATTACATTAAACTACATGAACCAATTATTAAGCACTACAATGGACCAGCCAATCTACATATGTAATTTCTTATATAGTGAAATATCACTGTACTTTAAATAATAGTGTAAAATAATTCCTATTGGACTGCAATTTGTTTGTCACAATGCACACATCTTAATCTCAGTCTTCTTCAATTAGTTTACAAGACATTTGATCGTAACAAGCTGCTTTATCACCTTTGAACATCCTCAACTTCACTAGCCGTCTAACGGTTTAACCAGATTTGTATATGGAAATTTCCTTTTAAATCATTAACTCAAATTTTGTCAACAACTTATAAGAATTCGTGTACATATAAACATGTACTCAAATAAACTTCTATCAATATATTTTCAAATTCATAACTACCAACATTTTTAATTCATAAGGTCTCATTATTAATTTGTTACGCTTTCTTTTTAGTTTATTTTTGGATTATGTTAGTTTCGACATTATTGGCTAATACATGAACATCCAATGGAGATAATAGTAATAAATAACTTCAATTAACACATAACCTTTCAAATTGCGAAAACTTCTATCAATGAACGTCCTTAATGATATGCATCCGTAGTAATCGTCTAATTGATCCATTCATCGAGGTATAGAAGATTCTTCGCATTTTCTTTCCTTAGCGTGTGAACATAAACCCTAGATGTGAACTGTGTTTTCTAAAAGGATGGAAATTGAAGGCAGCAATCATATTCGCGATTATTACCTCACGCGGCCAAGGAGGACATTTAATAAATATATCATTCTTCTTCTAGATCCCTTGTTCCTTGCAGGAAAACTCTTGACTTAGTAGCTACCAGCCGCAGCCCCACCTTCCTCACCAAGCATTTGCCTTTTTGATTACGTCAGAGTACTATTCACTCAATGATATCAAGTTAGTGAGGTAGGACTTGTGTTGTGTGCTTGACTTGGCAGCATCAGCACTATGTATCCAATAGATAATGTGTCGGCAGGCCAAGTTTTAATATTAGTTGTCTATAGTATCCTTAATACATAACATTTTATTTTTTTTTCTTGAAAGGATTACATAATATTTTAATGACTTAAGTATGCTTTTTATTTTCCTAAAATGTGGTTACATTTAGCTTTGATTTTAAATTTATTGATTGATGTTATAATCATTGTAAGATTTAAATAATTATAACGTTATTAATAATTGTGTTATATGTCATAAATGTCATGATTTTATAGAAAAATATACAATGTAAATATTTAACACGATCATATATTTGGGGTCCGTATTCGAACCTTTGGTTAAGAAGAAATAATCTCAGTGTTGAATAATGCTTGCGCAGCTCCTTTCATGTGAAATGTGCTGTTGATGTAAATTGTAATACTAAAGTGTTTGGGCCTAGTCTGATGGGTTAATCACTCTATGGGCTAAGCCCATCGGTCTATAAACTCCATACCTGACCCGAAGCGAGCCCGTTTGACACATAAAGGCACGCAAAGCAACTAATTGGCGAACAATAGCTATTGGTTCTGGGTGTTGAGGCCCGAACAGAAAGTATGGGGAAGTGAGCAATAAACTATTGCTCCCATACTCTGCTGATTCCGAAGTTGCGAAAGGGAAAACCGTTGCCACAATGAGCTTCCAACTCTTAACCAAAGCGAGAAAGCGAACTGCGTTTTCGTATCTATTCTCACGCGGATTTTCTCACCGATCAGAACGGTTCGTCAATCGTGAAATCTCCCGTTGCTCATTCTCTTTTTGCATTGTATCATCACTTTCCTCCTAAGTTCATGGTTTCGAATGCGTCTACCGATGTAGAGCTATCAGGCCTTCATTCGGCATCGCTTTCGACATCGACGGTGTCCTTTTTGCTCGGAAACTCCCCCGTCGGTGGTTCTCCCGGAGCACTGAAAAATTATACGGCGCCGATGGTAAACCAAATAAATAAATAAAATAAAAAAGAAAAGAAATCTCTGTTTCATTTCCGCCATTTCTTATTCACTGTCACCGACTCTTGAATTTATTGATCTGTTTATGTTGTTAGGTAGATTGAAAATCCCTTACGTTTTCCTCACTAACAGTGAGTTCTTCTATTTTCATATTTTCTATTTACAATTGTTTGTTACATCAGTGTGGTTCAGTTAATGACTCATCTGCGAGACCGGTCCCGGGCCCGCACCAATTTTTTTAATGTTAATTTCAAGTTTCAGAAGGATAAAGAAGACAAGTCAACGAAAAGATTAATAAGAGCAAAATCTTTCAAATGATAAAATGCTCAGAAATAGGGGCACACAAGTTTGATTAGTTAACAGTGTAAAATTTTTACAAGTATATAAAAATTAAACTCTAATTCTTATTTCTTGCACTATAAATCTTTAGCATAGATCCCTCGGAAGAAGTCCTTTTCCTTCCTAGATTGTTTTTCCTTGGAAATTCCAGAACAATTTTTGATCCAACAGAAAATAGTATGAACACCATCACTTTTAGAATTTGATCACTTGCTTAGGTTGGCTCTTAAGTTTTCCCAGAGCTTTATCCAATGCTGTGTTGAAATCGTCAAACGGAGTCAACTCCATCCTGCAAACAGAACGACCATTAAATGAAATTGATATGTCAAATGAATGAGAAACAGAAATGTGAGAACTTTAAAAAGCAATTTGACCGTATTGAGTGAATATAACCCAACCCATATTTGAAAGGTAGAATAGAAAACATACGTGTATTTTAACTTTCCTTCTTGTACAAGACTCAAAAGTCTGTCTATCATTCCTCTGCTCTCTTCAGCTTTATCTGTGCTCAACCACTTCTGCAACCAGAATCCCCTCAATGAAAGATCCTGCAAATATGTGGTTCTAGACTATGGTTACATTTAATTAACTAGATCAATATGCTACCCTAGTTTGAAAGGTTAGAGCATTAACAAGTTAAGAAATTAAGGGATCTCAATTCCCAATGTTCATGGTCCAACATGAGTAGATCTTTTTGCTATTTTCCCACTCATTTTCTAATTTTGATTAATCAAATATTATGCCTTAGAGATATCATTTCAAACCAAGGGTGCAGGTATTCTAAAATCCTCAATTCTGTACTTTCTGATTCTATTACCAAAAAATATGGCAACTTAGTCATCCAATCCAAACAGGCATCTGAAGATTTGATGGGTAAACTAGAAACTCATTTTCACCCAATCATGCAAATATCTGGGCATCTTGATATCTATATTTCATTAAGTCTTCAATAAGAGATACCATCCAGTAAAGACTCCCAGCACAAAAGAACCACAACTCTAGAATTATGTCTTAAAGTTGCTTACAGAAATTCAATTAATAGGATCTACTATACAGAGTCTTACATCACTCAAATAAAAAAAGTATCCAGTGGATGAATAGCTATGTTTATAAACACGACTGGTATCCCTGCATACACTAAAGAGAAGTTGCACACACCTAAAAATTCATTTTTTGACTCTTTTTTCTGCTAGGTTAATCTTGTTTGTGAAAGGCAAAGGTTAATAAGCTAAAAATATGGACCTATAAGAAGGTTCATTAACTCATAAGTATTTCAAGAACACAAGTTAAGCCTGGATTACTTTACTACCATCATTTATACCCAACCCCAAAACATTCAAACAGAATATCACATATCATTATTTTTTCAGAGAGCTGTAGTTATCTCAACAACTTCTTAACTTGAAAGTTGAAACCACCTAAATTGAACCACTTCCAAGTTCTAACAAGTGCAGTGCCCTATCAGGTATATTAGTGGAATATATAAACTCCTTGGAAGGTGTAAATTCCTCAGTCAGGCAGTCAACACTTTTCATGGAGATTTTAATATGATTCAACTTTATATAAGATTGATTATCTTTATGCTTCATGTCATTCACAGTTAACCAATATATATCATTCAAGATATTAACTAAAAATGGTGCTTTTGAAGTAAATTGAGAGGGAAAACAATGATCAGAAATTATTGCCTGACCTTAAATATGAAGGTTGATGTTGACACAGTGACAGGTTTTTTAGACATTCCACCATAAGTCACCATAGTTCCTCCCTGTCTGCAAGGTATGGACTTAAATTATCATCATAAAAATGATATATATTAACAGAAAAGAATGTTTCTACTCTTAAAGTCTTCACCCAATATCTCATGTCATACCTCAAAAATTTGAGTACCAGAGAAGCAGCATTGCCACCAACACAGTTAAATCCCAAAACAGGTTCAGGTGTACCACCCTAGCATGTCAATTTGATGCAAAATAAGTCACCTGAATTCAATATAGATAATAATGCTTCAAAAAATATTTTTTTTCAACTTCCTTAGCATCCCATAAAAGCAAGTTCAAAATTTCAAACAAATAGAATCATATCCAAAACACACCTCCCTACGGCTTAACCAATGACTATCAATATCAAGTTCATCTGAAAATTGACATCTATCTCATAGCACAGACCAAAACAACAATAACAAGCCAAGGTATACCAGGAGACTCTTGACATTCTTCACTTCCAATTCGCTCTCAGTGAAAACTTCATCAGCACCCAAATTCTTAAGCCTTTCTTTTACTTCGTCGACCCCAGGCCTGCAGCAAAAGGATTTGCAACGCAAAATTTAGTCTTCTCATTCTGCCAGAAGTGGAAAAAAAGGGAGGGAATAATAAGGATATCTTAATAGTCACAGTATATTTTTAAAAAATGCAAAAAATGTGTTGTAATGAACAACACAAACCCTCAAAAAAATACATAGAAGCTAATAACAAAACTAGCAAAAGACCTTCCAATGAGCACCTGTCCCTTATAATATTAATATTGTGAATGCCACGCGATTTTGCAATCTGAATGACACACTGGCCAACCATGCTGGTCGCCCCATTTTGCACAATAGCATCTCCTGTTGACATCCACATCCAAATTCACAAAATTTTAGTCTGTTTTTGCATGAGCGTTCATAAATTGATTTTGAATGAAATTAATTTTGCAAAATTATTTTGAAGTGATGCGATTTGTGTTTAGATGATTTTATTATAAAAGCATGTTAAAATTCCGCATAACTTTTCTTTTATCCGACGCAAAAACTACCTAAATTGATTGAACCCAGAATTAATCTTGCTGAACATGTGAAAAATTTCCTAAAATCATGTTAACTGATATTTCAACATGAAACCAAAAACGCAGTTAATCCAGTCACTAACTTCAAGTAAAAAAAGAAACAGTACCTGAGTTCAAGGTAACGCAGTGTTCAAGCATGAGAAGTGCAGTCAAGGGATTAACAGTAATTGTAGCAGCATATTCCATAGGGACACCCTTCTCTATCTTGTGCCAAACTTTCTCATCCTTCACAATATAAGTCTGCCATGTCCCTGTATATGACAAAAATAAATATTCAAAATATAATACTCGCGGCTTCCCATTATAATTGTCTAAGAAAAAAATTACATCAAAATAATTATTATTTTAACTTTTCAATGTAATATTAATTATTGTTTTTTTCAGTTATATACTTGTGATATTAATAATGCGGGCTAGAAAAACAAAAAGTGAATTCACAAATGTAAAATTGATATTCTCTTTCATCTATATATATATATATATATATATATATATATTTCTTTGATTTGTATAGGAAGAAAATTATCCAGGGAGGAACGAAAATTGCAAAATGAAAAGAGAGAAAGAGTAAGCACCGAAAGAGGGTGGAGAGGGAATAACCCAGTCACCGGGAGAGAGAGAAGTAACTGAGGACCCCATAGAGTGAACCTCTCCAACGCCTTCGTACCCACCCACTGCTGGTGGCTCTGGCCGCACCGGATAAACGCCCTGTATTCTATTTATATCGGAGGGGTTAATAGGAGCAGCCAGCATCTTCACACACACGTCTTTTTCTTTCACTTCCACCGGTGGAACCTCCACCAACTTCGTCACCGTGTCCGGTTCACCGTGCGCCTCGTACACGATCGCCTTCGACGGCGGCGACACGGCGGCGGCGGAGGACGAGAATTCGTGTGTGATTAATGATTGCCTGCTGCCACGGTGAACTAACCTCTTACTGTAGTTTAGCGCCAAACGCGGCGCGTGAACGCTTAAGTGTCGCAACATTGCGATCACTCTCTGTCTCGATCTTTCTTGCTCCGGCGGTGGTTCAGGAATTGTTCGCGCTTTGGAACGACGTCGTTAGGGGGGACAGGGTGTTGCAGATTAGTCATTGAAAATGTTGGGCCTGGATTGGATTGTTGTTTCGTTATGGGCTTGGAGCTTTCCTTTCGGCCCAATTATTTTTATATCTTCGGGCTTCAGATCCATGTTCTCTGTTGAGCATAAAGTTTATCTTAAAGGATAGGGCTATTACTTCCTCGACTTCCTTTTTCCTACTAGAATATTTATTCCAAAATGTAAAATTGTTTCCTCCGTTTTGGCTTTCGAAATAATCATTCTTAAAGTTAAAAAACATTTCAGAAATAGTGCAGGAAACAACATGGGAGTCCATGAAGCAATAGCCAGCATCTAGGCCTTAGTAATGCACTTTAGAGTGCGTTTGCTTTGATCAAATTTTTATTAACTTACAATATACTTTTAAGTTAAAATTAGAAAGAAAGAATGTTTGGATATTTTTCATATTTGTCAGCTTGATCATAGTTAAAATTACTATTGTGGACCATAAATACTGATGAGAATGGATCTTTTTGTTGGAGTTTGGGAACGAGATATATAATATTCACATGATTTTATTATTGTGTGAATATGTAGATTCTTCCAGACAAGCGCAGCATATATCTTTTTGTTTTTTCTCTATTGTGCTGCTGCTTTTTGGCAATAATGAGTTTCCATTCAAGTTTCTTTTCACTCCAACTTTTGTCTAATACGCCTTGAGGGTCTTGAAACTTTTATTAATTTGAAACCTAAAAATGATGATGTTCTAGATTCTATTCATGCATGGTTGTGAACTTAAATGGATCCATGAATTGGCTACTTTGGGTGAGTTACTACTAATTTTTGTCATTTTAGTATGTAAGTTAAGTATAATGGTCTACATATATAGGAGTTATTGCCAGCTATATTAATTGCTGTTGCTGTGGAGTCATGCATGGAGTGGGTCACTATGGACTTAGGTGGCTATATTCTCCAATGGCCATGGAAATACCTTAGCCAGTTGTTGAATGGTGTTAAAACGTGTTTTAGTGTGTTAAAAAAAGAGAGAAACGAGATAATTTTGTGCTGTAAATTAGTCATGTGAGTATGTGACTCATGTCTATGTTGTACATGCATGGACTTAATATTGTGTCTGTGCTGTAAATTAGTCAGGTATTCTGTATGTGTATATTTTTATAATACCTTCAAGTCCCTTGCTCCATCCTAACATGCAAACAGAAATCCATCAATGATATACTTTTTTTTAGGTTATCATTGATATACTTAAAACAAAGAATAATGTTACTTGTACCTGGTATTCACGTAATAAATTTTCATAATATATATATTTTTTTACTTCTTTTCATTACCTTATATTATTTTATATTTCTCTCTCGTTTTTCATTATAAAAATCATTCTAACTAGATAGTTGATGCGTTTTTTTTAATCAATGTAATATATGGACGTGAGAAGTTGAAGTAGAGAATAACGAGATGGTTTTTAATAATAATTAAAGAGTAAAAAAGTCTAAAAAAAAAGTGAAGATCAAAACACTGATATCTCATTAATTTGTTATTGTTATAAATATAAAATTTTAATATCAATATAATTTTTCTGACTAAAATGATCATGTCGGCGAGTGTCTTAATTATTTAACTTTAATATTTTTAACATTTAAAAATAAAACTCTTCAAAAAAACAAAACTTCACTTTTAATTATTATTTTTTCATTTTTAAATTCTTAAGAAGTGCTCAATAAAGTCCAAACACTTAGCTAGTACATGCATGTTACGTGAGTATTTATAAAAGAATAATTCTAAATCCTCATATTCTATCCTTCTACTAATCCTCTTATTATCTTTTATAGAATGTTTAAAATAAGTTTATATTTCCAAGACATCAAATATATTTATTTTTCATTCAATACTTATCATAGAAATAGTAGAAGGATTTATAGAAAGATAGAGCAGGAGGATATAACATTAGGCGGCATCTACTTAACCTCACCTTAACCCAAAAATATGAATATATAACATCTTAGAGTTAGAGCGGAAGCTACAGTATGTGTTTTCTTCCTCCCAAACACCTACTTAATTAGTGTCGGATGTCACAATTCACAAATATACCATGCACTACTACACGAAAAGCATTTAACGACAGGCATTCTACGTCGGTTATTGATAACCGTCGTAGTTAATAACGCGGTGGCATTTTTGTAATAATATCGACTTCTCAACGACGGTTATTTGTAAACCCGTCGTTATAGGATATAACTACGACGGTTATCCTGGAACCGACTTAGTATATTGCGATTCAAATACGGCTTTTTCTCTGGACCGTCGTTGTCTTTAATCAATTCTTTATTTTATTTAATTGGGAAAATAAATTGGAATCCCGCCCCATTCGTACCCTAAGCTTAAGACTTAGGACTTATTGCCCCCAATCCAAACCCTAAATGTTTTGAGCTTCCTTCGAACAGCCCCAAGGAACCATCCGTAAACCGCTTCCGTCGATTTCAACCTTGTAGCAGTCGATCACTTCAAAATGCCAAGGTAAGGTTGGATTTTGTTCACTTTAGAGTGTTTGCTTGGTGGCTGTTATTGTTGATGTGTATGCGCTTAGACCATCTCGGTGGTGATGGTGATGAGGTAAGCGAAGGCCCAGGAGTAGGCGGTGAGGGTGAAGGCGGAGTCGGTGGCGACGTAGCCGACGGTGCCGGCGAGGATGACAAGGAGGGAGAGGAAGGTGAGGTTGGAAGGGCAGGGCTGGTTGCAGAAGGCGGTGTCGACGAGGGCGACGAGGAGAGGAGGTTGGTGTGGCGGAGGAGGTTGGTGTTTACTTTTATGGCGAGATAGAAGACGAGTGCGGCAGGGAAGAATTTTTTGGCGGTGGTGAGAGTGAAGGGGTCGTGGTGGAGAAACCCTAATTTCCCTAAAAGGTAGACGCCGAGGGTGGAAGTGAGGTACTGGAGCGCGGTTAAAAGGCCTGGGTAGTTGAATTTGGTGATGGCCTATTTGTTGATGATGGCAAGGAAGCTGGAGCACACTGCGTAGCCAACCACCACGCCGCTGGTGGTGTAGTATTCCCTCCTCATTTGTGTCTATTAACCCTGTTTTTGTGAAGCTTCATTGTCTTATGTCCTTCTATTCATCATTGTGTGTATCTTTGTTGATTAATATCACTGTCCCCTTCATTCATTAAGAGGGTCTGAAGGTGAGCTACTACCTTAGACGTTTGAAATTACTGATTTCTGAATGGCAAAATTCAGAGAAATAGGGGTGTTGCATTGCAAATGATTTCAATGAAAAAAAAAGCTGGGTGGCATGGTTCAAATTGTTATATTTTCTGCTATATTCACACTTTTTATTGTATTTTCGGGTTCTCGAATTTTGTTTCTGAATTTTTAGAATCCATGGGTTGTCTTTATTGATACTTGTTGTTCCCAGCTTTAGCCTTTTAACACTTCTTGTGTTAAATCTGCATATATATTGTTAATAGTGTTTTGAGTATGTATAAAACAAGGCACCATAACATACTAACTTCCTCTGCTAATCATTGGTAATATGTCACAACTCAATTTATCAGCAATTCTGATTATTTGAGTCACATATTTTGTGGTTTTTCATTCTAAGACAGTTTCCCGCGTACCCTATACACGACTTTTAAAGTTGCTTAGTAATTTTATGTGCCTTTGTAATTTTTCGTAATGTTACCATACATGACAATTCATGGTATTATAAATAGCCAACACCAGCTTTTGTTTAGGAGATTTCAAGTTGAAGTGATAAATGAAAATCCAAGCAGTGTGTCTATTTGCCAATGATTCCGAAATTCAGTAAGCAATACCATATACACTTGAGAATTCTAAGACTCTAAGGTGGATTGATCACTAAAATTGTTTTGTTTTAAAAGTTTTGTTCCAATAAATTATTTGTTATGATGGTTTTTGTTGCATATTTCAGTCACCAACCTCCTTGCCACTTTAGTATGTTGTAGCAGTATCATCTTCTGATGCCCTAATTTCTAAATCACAGATTGTTCCTTTTGATCCTACCAAGAAGAAGAAGATTACAATTGTAGATCCTGCTGATGACCCTGTGGAGAAATTGGCTGAGAAGACAGAAAACCTCTCAGGTACGCAAAATCAAATAATCAATTTCTTTTTGTGGTTTTGTTTTTGGTGCTATCTGGAAACTGTGTTTATGCATGATTCCCATTTATTTTTCACTTGCAGTTTCTGAGGGGGTTGAGACTGCATTTGCTGGTTTGAAAAAGAAGAAGAAGAAGCCTGTATACTATATTATGCTATTTCTTGATCTTGAGAGTTTGAGTTTTTCATCTATCTAGTTTTTTTTTTGGGAAGCAATTTGACCCCTGATGTTTGTGATTGTAGGTTGAAATCAGTAACTTGAATTAGGAGAGTGGAGATGCAAATGAAGATTTGGATGGTGAGCAGCTTATACCTGTGTAAATGTTTAGTGTCAATAGTGGACTTTGTGATTGTTCTGATTGCAGGTAATATCTTGAGGGATTTTGTTTATCGAAAAATGAATATTTGATATACTTTTCGCTTTTAGATCACCCGGAAGATGATGAAGGAGAAGTGGTTGCTCCCCAGGCTCGCTATCTTTGGGAAGGGAGTGATCGTGATTATGAATATGAGGGGGTTTGTCGTTTTTTAGTACTCTTCTCTATACTGCTATAGTGACCTCTCAATTGAAAATGTCGATGTGAAACTTATTTTATGTTGATAATCTCTACACTCACTTAGTTGAAAAGTGCTTTTGAGAGGATTTTAATTTTCATCCATAATTCTGACTGTTCGTTTTGTTCATCTGCCCTTCCGTGGCTTCTCATTTGTGTTTAGAAGAGTGATGATATTAGGGGTATTGATGCTGTAGGTTCTTTTATATGCTTGAAATTTTTAATATCATAGCATTTTATATAATGATTTATGTGTGCATCTAACAAAATCCCTAGAATTGTATTTTGTGACTCTGCTTCTTCATGCCCCAAAGGTGGTGTATTACTCTGCTTCTCCATTTTTCTATTGAAATGCATGACAGCAAGGATTTGAGATGGTAACTTCTTGGGTAGATCTTAAGTACACACTTGTTTTCTAGCCAATTGTAACAACGTATCATGGACTTTTCCATCTGAGAGTTCCTCCTAGTATACTTTATTCTTGGTGGACGATAGAGAAGGTGGACAAGCCTTTCTAATGTTAATAGATGTCATGTATATATGTACCATGCATTATTTTGTGCAGTTATTGTATTAAGCATATATATATATATATATAATATTCCTGCAATGATACCATTCTTCATTATTTTGTTGATGGGTGCTTTGCCTTCTACTGGTGGTGTTATTTTTTGTTGTTTGCTGGCTTAGCTTATTGTGGATTTGTAACGTTGGAGGTTTGTTAGAGATTTCAATTTCAATATATTCTAGAATACAAAACGTAATTTCCATACAATGCTACAAGTCAAATTCATAAAGAAGGTTAATATAACTTTGAAGTTAAATAAAGGCCTAATTAACA
>PYAF01001311.1:432983-461991 GCA_007407185.1 Glycine tomentella | reverse complement strand
GTTACGTTATAATCATTAAAAAATCATCATAAATTTAAATCTCTAAATATATTTTAATATTATCAACTTTTTTTTTAATTTTACACTAATATGATTGATGAATTTTATTTTCAATGACTTATTTAAATAGATTCTGCCAATCCATCTCCTATAATATTGATTAAAAAAATAAAGAAATAAAAAATTATTTTGAAAATTGTATTGAAAAATCACATGAGAAGACACTATTACCTTTTCAAATAAAAATTTTGCACCTTTGATTTTTTATTAAGTGTTGTAATGATATTGACTAACAGTTTATAATTAATGTAACAATGTTATAGTGGTTTACTTTGAAGTTTAACTAATGAAATGATTTATGTAAAAAATATTAATATATATTATTCGTTTTCGTTATGAAAATATTTAAAATTTATTAAATATAAAATTTTTAATATATTTTTACTATTCATAAAATTAAAATATATTATTTTATTATTTAAAAATAGGTTCAGATAAATTTAAATTTATGATGATTTTTTAATGATTATAACGTAACGTTTTCATATTTAACCAAAATATATTAAAAAAAAAAAACAAATTGTTGATTTAGTTGTGCTCACTGAAACTGAACTACCCAAACAGGCCTTTTAGGTTTAGCGTTTGAAACCCATGAAAAGGACATAAATGCCCTTTACTTTTCTCGTGTTTTCTTTTAATTGGTAACGCAGAACATTTGATTTTACAATCCGTGTTTCACCTTGGAGACACCCAGAACAGAATATATTCAAGCTCCAGGAAAATGGTCACCACATTAGGACCCTCTTTCTCTTTCTCTCTCTTTTTTCTCATACACAGTTCGTGACACTCCTTTTTCATGTTTGGGGACTCTGTTCTGGGCCTTCTTCGGTTTAAGCCTTAGAAGACGAAGATTATTAAAACATGGGTTGCTTTCGTTGCACAGGCAAATCAAGCAAAAAAACAACCAACAACAACAACATTAATCACTCCGAGAAGCACACCAATCACAACGAGACGCACACTACTGCTGGTAAATTTCGCCAATGGATCTTCATTAGTTAATGTTCTCATGCATTTTACTAAAGTAGAGATGAAACAGGTTCACCCATGACCCATTGTTTGTGATGGCGTTCAACCTTCATCGTTATTATTAAAAAAATTAAAATTTGGGACGTGGGTTTGTCCTGAATTGATCAAGGGTCTTTCTTTTCATCGATGCAAATTGATATATATTTTTTTCCCATTTTGTAATAATTTTTTCAAGGAAATATTGTTACGTTCTGAGATGTGGAAGAAAAATATGAATTTGGTTTTTGTTTCATTTCTGTTTAATATTGCAATTTTTTTCGTTGGTCAACAATAACGTTCTCGCGTCACCGTTTCTGGAAATTTTAGAATGAGTTTTGAACGTGGATTGAATAATTTTGAAGGGACTCAAATTGTTCGAGTTCCATAAACCAAAATATGGGACTTTTTTCCAAAAAAAAAATTGTTGTTATTGTTGATTGAATGGTCCGATCTATAACCCAAAGTGGTGCTTGTCATTTTGTGTGTGTGTGTGTGTTTTTTTTTTTATTTTTATTTTAATTTTGATGGCTGTAGGGTTTTTATTATTTATGGTATTGGTATCCTTGGATAAATTTACGTTACGTTTTGTTTGATCTCTCTTCCTCACGTGATATTAATATTGTATGTATGTGTGTGTATTTTTGCAGATAAGGTCAATGTTGATTTGAATGTGAATGGTAAACAAGAAGATAATAATCCTAAGCCTGATCAGCTATCTCTGGACGTGGAGAATTTGAATTTAAAAGAGGTTTCCAATGAAGTAAAAGTTAACAGTTACCGGGCACAGACATTTACTTTTGCTGAGCTTGCAGCTGCAACAGGGAATTTCAGGTCAGATTGCTTTCTGGGTGAAGGAGGGTTTGGCAAGGTTTATAAGGGGCGCATAGAGAAAATAAATCAGGTTGGTTAAAAATAGGTACCAAAATTAATATAATGATTAATGAAATAGAATCATGTTGTTTTAATCCAGCTCTTGTCATGTCTTGCACGTTTATGATCAGGCCTGTTATTGTTCGTGTAGGTTGTAGCAATAAAGCAACTAGACCCTCATGGGCTTCAAGGAATTAGGGAATTTGTTGTTGAAGTGTTGACATTGAGTTTGGCAGACCATCCTAATTTGGTCAAGTTAATTGGTTTTTGTGCTGAGGGAGAGCAGAGGCTGTTGGTTTACGAATATATGCCATTGGGATCTTTGGAGAATCATTTGCACGGTATATTCTGTTTTCCTAATATCTTGTTTTCTGTCGGATAGAATCAAGGTTTTAAATTGTGGTTGTGGTTGTGGGTTTGTAGCCATCCTTAACATTGAGGGAAATTGCTGACAATGTCGCTCATGTGGCCGCAATTGTAATCACGGAGACTTCAAAAACTTTGATGTTGCGGCCAAAATCACTGTCGCAGATTGTTTTTAAAAACCTTGGATACATTAGAATGTACTGGCAATGGTATTCTTTGTCCCCATGGTTTATATGTTTTTCTTTCTTTCATTTTGCCAGATCTTCCGCGTGGTAGAAAACCGATTGACTGGAATACAAGAATGAAAATAGCAGCTGGTGCAGCTAGAGGCTTAGAGTATTTGCATAATAAAATGAAACCTCCTGTCATATATCGGGACCTGAAATGCTCCAATATCCTGTTAGGCGAAGGATATCATTCCAAGTTATCTGATTTTGGCTTGGCAAAAGTAGGACCAAGTGGTGATAAAACCCATGTTTCAACAAGAGTTATGGGAACATATGGATATTGTGCCCCAGATTATGCAATGACGGGTCAATTGACGTTCAAGTCTGATATTTATAGCTTTGGAGTTGTTCTTTTGGAGATCATCACAGGCAGGAAGGCGATCGACAATACAAAACCTGCTAAAGAACAAAATCTAGTTGCATGGGTATGTCAATGATCTTTTACCAAGTTGGAATCCATATCTGTTGTGATGTTGCTACACATATCTGTTGTCAATGCCTTTGATAAACTTGAATACTCAAATTAGTTAAGTTCTGTTAATAAGAAAGTTGGAAGCTTTGATAAGCCCTTCTCCTGCAAGAAGTTGTTTGTAAAGTGCTTACTAAATCTAGAGTCTGATTGGCATGCAATAGTCATGCCACTACACAGATTATTGCATTGGTTTTCCTTTCCTGTCAATGAATATAACACAATAATTGGTGAAGTACTTTATGCACAAAACAAGTTGATTTTGCTTGTCATGTGTTACAAGTGAACTAGTGGCACTGTTTGTAACTTGATATCTTTATCTGTGTTTACTGTTGATTTAAATGCAAAATTTTATAGTACACAATCTCAAATGTACTAGCATTGATTGATATCATCCCAAATTGTTCCTTTGAGCCCTTTTATTTTGATTGCTAGTCTGCAATGACACTGCTTATTTGCAGTAATTATTTTAAACTCAGTTAGCCTTTATATTGTTACAAACATTAATTCATTGAGCTCCTTATTTATCCTTATTACCACCAAACACACTACTTTTCAAATTAGTTGTTTGATGATGTTGAAGAGAAGTTTCTGTTTTTAAGGTTGCTGATCTATTCTCTCATTGACAAGTTATGTAAATTGACAACTTTTTACCTTTCCCAAATAACTACCTTATAATGCATGTATATTTGTTTACAGGCAAAGCCTTTATTCAAAAACCGTAAAAGATTCTGTGAGATGGTTGATCCATTGCTTGAAGGTCAGTATCCAATAAGAGGTTTGTACCAAGCTCTTGCTATTGCTGCCATGTGTGTTCAAGAACAGCCTAATATGCGGCCCGAAACAACCGATGTGGTTACAGCTCTAAATTACCTTGCATCCCAGAAATACGATCCCCAAGTTCATTCAATACAAAGCTGTAGAAAAGATTTATCTTCTCCAAGAGCAAGAAGCAATGGTCATAGACGCACTGTCAGTAACGATTCTGATCCAAGAGCAAGAAGCGATGATCATAGACGAATTGTTTGTAATGGCTCAGAGACAAGAGCAAGAAGCGATGGTCGTCATAGACGAACTGTTAGTATTAGTAATGGTCATAGTAGTGGTTCAGAGACAGAAAGCTCTCGAAAAGGTCTATCTTCTCCAAGGGTGAGAAGTGATGGTCATAGACATTTTGTTAGTAATGGTTCTGAGACAGACAGTTCTGGAGACTAGAAATGTGATGTGTTTTTGGATATTCATATTGTAAAATGCTTAGTTATCCAATTTTGCTTCACATAACGAAGATTCTTCTTTTCGGCTCCTCTAACATTGGTGTACATGTGGGCTGGCTTTTTTGTAATCAAGATGGATGCCTCTCCGTGGGAATTTTTGTTTTGCTCCATCTTTTAGAATTTATCCGTGGGAATTTTTGTTTTGCTCCATCTTTTAGAATTTATCCTCTGCCACAAGAATCCACTTTTTGATCTTAATGATAATTGCAGTTCATGGGTCATCACTATCTTTACACTATATACCAATTGTTTGTGCAGAATGATTTATGTTAGCAGTCTACGTTAATTTCTTGATTTATGTTAGTATATTTGGTTTAAAAAATAATTTGGATGGCGTAAAGCTTAATATTTTTTTTAGTTAAATAAACTTTTAAGAAAATGAATTAACTTATTTGTCAAATATGATTATAGTTCATAGGTTCTGATGGGCCAAATTATGTATTCTCGTTGCTTAATGTGAGCTGGGATTTATTTAGGAGATTACGACTCATTGATTGAAAATTGTTAATATTTTCCCTTGATTATATAAATATACATAAACGAATAACATTAGATTTATAAAATTAATATTTTTTTTATAAATAATAAAAAATTTTAATCTTATATATGTGATTTTGAATTTGTTTGGAGAAAACACGTATAAGAGGGATGTATGAAGTTTAAGTAGCAAGAATTTGAGAAATTAGGTTATACAGAGAGAATTTAAAAATGTCATATTGTTATATTCTACTTTAATATTAAAATTAAAATATTTAAATAAAAGGTTGAGTAAAAATAGGGTAATATTTTTTATAATTATTAATAAAAAATAAAATAAAACTACAAACATTTTGTTAAGCTGATACATTCAAAGACAATTACACTCGTTAATATGTTTTGCATAAAAGTACTGATTTTTAAACACGTAATTGATACTCTTCATTTTTCTTTGTTCTTCTCTTCTTTCACGCTACTTATCGATCACACATTTTTTCTCTATTCCTATCTCTTGGTGTCTACACCAAGAAAAGTGTACATAGATTTTTTTCTTACTTTTTGTATAATTTACATATAGTGAAAAAAAAAGGAAGAAATAGTGTAGAAGGTGACAAAACATTAGTCAAATGAAGCAGTTATACTTGCGTCAAGTGGAGTAGGTTTGGTACAACTAGAGACTAAAAATTGGAAATTAATATATTTCGAAGTTGAATTTCCATCTTCTGTACTCATTTATTTCTATCTAACTTGAAGTATATTTAGAAACAAAAATTTCAAACAGTGATTGAAGACAAAATAATATGTGAGGGTTCACATGCTATAATTCAGTAACTTCACCCTCTTGACAATTGCCCACCCATATGTATAGAGTATTTGCGCTCTTACGTGATGACAATATTCTACAACAATCCCTCCTCGGTGACTGCAAAAGAATAAAATCATTCAATTAGTAAAAGGATCCATTTCCATGTGAATCAATTAAGTCAATTGTGTTTAGGCAAAGCCTATAATGCAAAAACATGAATGACTTCTTTCTTTTCTCTTGTTTGAAACATGCGCTTGAATGACTTAGCAAACAAGTGTAAAGTGCTATATTCATAGTATGTTATGTTTGTATAAGTGTGTGTGTGTGTGGGGAAAAGTGAGTTTAAAAGCATCTTTACCTTTTTCCAGCGCAATGGATCTGGTCTTTTTGTAACTACAACAGAGGTGATTTTCTCTGGTGAATTCATTCTCCACCGACAGAAAGGGGATTTGGATTTGTCACGAGAGTAAACACCAACAACTTGTTTTGTGGTGGAGTCATAATGAGTGTTGGTCATATAGTAAACGAAGGGCTTCTGACAAGGGTGTTTAGCAACAGGTCTTGTGTTGAATGCATATGCAGTGTAATCAGCTCTTCTGTACCAATTGAGAAAGGTTCTTGATGGCATCTCCAATTCTCTAGGGGACAACACTCCCCTCAAGATTTGAACCACGTAGCCCCACGAAACAGATATTGACCAAAAATTTTGTTTGTGATAGCATATTGATTGTTGCATTATGCTGCCTGAGTCCTGATTCACAGACTCCATTAGGTGCCGCAGGGCTCTTACTCTTGTCATCCTTGGGAATATTGGTTGCACCACATCAAGGTGGTGCAGTGACACAAGTGGAGACACTGGGTGTGCCCCTAGAAGGCCTAGTAGATCTCCATATACATCATACTGCATAAGCAAGCCTAGGGAATTAACATCACAAAGCATTCCCAATAATAATAACACAAGATTTTGTTCAAGTTTCACCGTATAACATATAGCTCTACATTCTCATTTACAAAATGCAAAATCCCATAATTGTATTTGGTATCTATCTACATCCAGCTACCAAATAGAGTTATTGTTAATATTATCAATTGTTAATTCGTTAGTTTTTATTAATGAGATCACAATCGACTCATACACTTTCTTCATTTGTCAAATGCACTCATGGACTGTCTTCTAATAACATTGTTTAATATAATGGGGAGGCATATGATATTAAGATAAATATTATTAACTTATTTGTTAACACACTTTCTTTGTTGTAGGTTTTTTATAATTAACTGTTTGATCTCATTTTTTATATAACAAGTCACATGATTTTTCATTATAATAATCTTTAACTACTAATAAAAAAACGTATCAATAAAACTATATTAGAAAATGGGTTAGTATCATTTTCTTACCTGGTGAAAGCCAGGTTCTCTTGTGAGTGGCACCCCAAGCTCAGCCATGCAAGCTTGAATTCTATCATCACTACCATACAAAGCAGGGTAGCGCTGAATGCAACGATCTTGCATCTTTGCTAGTTCCTGGGCCAAAGGGTAGCTTATGGCAAATCCTCCTCCACCATATGCCATGGCATATGAGAAATGAATGTTTTGAACATGGCTTTCAGATGAGCTTCCAATATAATAGAAGTGTCTATGGTCATATTTGGAAAGAATTCTAACCACATTATCAACCATAAACATCGTGTCATCATCCCCCATCACAAACCATCTTACATCTTTCATCCCAAGCTTCAATGTCTCAGTGACAACCCTTGATATCCTTAACGCTGATCTTTGCCCTTGACGATTCGTATACCTAAATTTTGAAGTGTCCCCCGAGATATAAATATCGGGTAACCCTTCATTGCTTTGACTCCTCACTTTTTTATCCAACCACACTACCCCTCTAGTTTCCTTAGGCCTCCACCATATCTTAATGTACTCTTTTCTAATGTGCCATAGGTTGGAGGAACCAGCTATCCCAAAAACAACATGTTTAAGCTCAGTGTCTTGTCTCTCAGACATTTGCTCCGGTGTTAATCTAACAACCACGGGGGAATTGTTTTCTTCGTCTTCTTTGTTTCTTTCTTCTCCTTCTTCTTCGTCGTCGTCATCATTATCCTCTCTCGGTCGTTTCTCTACTAATGGTTTATTCTTTTCAACACTTTCATCATCGGTAGCTATAGTTTTTGAGGATGTATTGTTGTAAGTACTTACCCGAAGGTTTTCTTGGGTAGCCTCGTTTAAATTGGTGGTGATAGTGGGGCAATCTTGTTGGTCATTGTTGAAGAGGATAATGTTGGAAGAATAAAGGGTGTAGAGTACAATGGTGATTAGGATCAACCAAGTGATGATGCTTTTGGAGCCTGTGTGGAGCATGCGTTGATGGGAAGAAGAGTACATTTGTTTTTGTTAGTCCCTAATCTTCAATTTCCTTTCAGAATATTGTAAATGGTGGTGGAAAAAACCTTCAAGCTGAGAATTGTTCGGATCATAGAAATGGAAAGAGGGTATTACTTTTACTATTTTGTTCTCCTTTGGTGCTTTCTAAGTGAAATTTGTTGTGGTTAGAATAGAAGCGAAGTTGAATGCGATTTTAGTGGATGCTAGGTTGACAGTGCATTATATTGGTCAGCACAATTTTTTCTTTATCTATATTTTGGTTAAGTTCTTGCATTTCCCTTGATGTTTACATTGAATAGTTTAATGTAAAAAGAACAGTGAAATAACTCGATATATATTTTTAGAATAAACTAGAACACTGAGCCGTGCAAAGCAACGCCAGTGAAATTTCAATTTTAAAAAATAAATACAAAATGTAAAAGAAGAGACAGAAAATGCAGGATAAAAAAATTAGTATACAATGTTGAGGCATGTGCGTTTGCTGGATAGTTTTTATATTTCTACATATAACTAAATTATCAATGCCCGCATGAGAGAATGCAAATTAATAAATTAATAATTTAACATATGTGAACTTATTTTTTTTCTTAATGATTGAATTTTTCCTTTCTAAACAAACATTTATTTTAGAATAATAAAATATAATCTAATGAGCATAATAATTAATATAATTTATGGTTATACTTCATTTATCTTCAGGTCAAATTTTAAATTAATCAAAGTCCATTTTTCTTGATCAATCAAAAGGTTAAAACAAAAAATAATTAATAAAATAAATGTGAATCTGAAAATTAAGACAAAAAATAATTAGTAAAACAATGATGAATTTCAATTCATCATTTTTTATGCTTAAAACGCTTTTAGTCTCTATATATTCCTATTTTATGTTTTTAGTTCTTATAAAATATTGTTTATGATTTAAATCCCTATATTTAATTTTACAGATTTGATTCTTAATTGTATTTTAGTTGTTATAACATTATAAACTTTTAATTCAATATCTTTTATATTAAAACATATTCATTCAAAGTCATTGAATGTGTTTATAACCCAGCATGGCAGCATCCAAGCATTGGAGAATCCCTATCTTAAAGCCATAGCCGCGGCTGACAGCAAGTTTTCAGGGCCATAAAAATGGGAAAATCCAAAGATTCATTCACCTTGAGTTCCTCTAATGGCCCCCCCTCGCTCCACCCATAGCATCGTGCAGTAACTTAGATCCATCAGTTCAACTTCATAAAGGAGTTGCGAAAACTATTATCGTTACATATTTATTTTATCATGTAAATGACGGAAACAAGTTTATGTTGAATAGAACATATAAGAGAAACTTATTTGTTATTTTCACAAATAATATTTTATAAAAGAAAAACTAAAAAAAAAAAGTTATGATGTGAACTTAGAAATAAGAGAGATGAGAATATAACGAATGGGACCAAAATGTATTGGGAGCAAATTGTCCATATTAAAGCCCAATCCCAACCTACGTGGCATGCCCAGAAAATGGGCCGTACATGAAAAGATTCACCACAATGGACCTTGAACTTAGGATTAGAGAGTTGATATTCCCGGAGTAGAAATCCTAACCATTCGTGGAAGTTTCTATTAGAGAGGTACACATGTACCTTGTGTCTTTCTCTCTCCTAATAAAAACTTTTATTAAATGGAAAAAAGACTAATTCTTATTCCCACCAATCTTTTTTTTTTTTTTTAATTTATTGGAATCAAAGACCGTGTTAAATTCATTCCTTCTAGCTGTTAGCTCTAAAGTTATTTTAATTTTAATTTTTTTACAAAAATATTTTTTACTAAAACTAGTTTTTACTGTATCTCTTATAAAGATATACAACAAGAAAATAGTTTTTTATTTATTGTAATCAATATTTATATATTTTTATTAATTGTATTAGTAATTATTATTTTTCTTACACTTCACCTTAATATTTTATATTGTCCACAGATAAATTATCTTCTTATTATACGTATGTTTTATTAGATCATTTTTAATAATATTTTTCCCATTAAATTAAAAAATAATTTAACATATATTGTATTATTATTTATTTGATTTCGAGATATTATTACTGAATCAGATTCTCAAGTTGTTGTCATTTTGATTTTCCACACTTGTCCCTCTTTGCATTCAGCTTATCCTCTTGTGAAGAAAATAGACATCTCTTTCTCATGTTAGAAGAAAAGCCAACCTAGCTGCTGATAGCTTGGCAAAATTCAGTCTATCTTCTCAGATTCAGTCCAAGATTTTGTAAGTGACTTCTAATTTTATAAGTCTACACCTGTTTGCTGACAAACTAGTTGTTGTTTTACCCCCTGGATTTTAATCTCTCGTAGTTACCGCGTATCTCTCATAAAAAAGTTATTAGTAATTATTTTTAATTTAACTTTATTATGCAATGCAAGGATGACATATATTATACTACTAAAACGATAACAAAAGTCTTATTTCAATGTGTGATGTCTGTTATAGGAATCATACAATACTATTCAACTTAGTTAAAAACAAGATGTAAAAAAAAAAAAAGTTGGTTAAAGACCAAATCTAATAAATATATGTATTTAGTATGAGATTTTTCGTAACAATTTTCCAAAATTAATGTCTTTTTTTTAATCTCTCTCCTTTTCTTCATGACTAAAAAATATACGATTTGTTTTTCTCAATGATGTTTCCATAGCATTCTTTGCATGTGTACAAAGTTACTTAATTGACTTTTTATCAACTTTTCTTTAATCGATACTACGGAAATATCTTCTCTAATACTAATAAAAGTATAGAAAAAATATCTAAACTATTGTATATAAATTTTGTTCTCGCTCAAAATTAAAAAAAAAAGTTACGAATTTTATTAGGTTTTTCCGTAATACAACTAAAACAAAAAAGAACAGGTACGTTTTGTTAGATCCCACCAACATTTGCTCCACGTGGGTGGTGTCTTAAATATTTAAATTTGTTTAAGTCAATAAGGATGGCATTGATCAAAGGTGATGGGCCATTACCGTAAAAAGGGATAATGCAAAGATATTGTCTGCAAAGGATGAATTAGCAAGAGTAAGTACACAGGGTGAGATGATGGTGGAGAATAGGTATATAACAGACATAATTAACCCAAAGGGAGCCCATTATTCTGAAGCTAGCAAGCGAGCTGGTAATAAAAGGTGAAAGCGATGGATGCCAAGGACAGAACCGCTTCAAGTTTCAAAGTTTCCTATATATGTAATGAAGCAATACAATGGTCTCACTCTAGAAAGGAAATATGTATAGCAACTACACTAAGTAGAGGTACATGACACGGCCAGACTTACCTAAATGCGACCAACATGATAAGATGATTGTAGCACCTCACATGGTTACGGGCCTACACGTGCCCACTACGTACTAACATCCCCATCTCAATCTTTCTTTCTTTCTTTTTCTCTTTCTTAGCTAAGCCTCTTGTGCCCCCACTTAATTAAAGTGTTTCATTTCTTTTTGTATCGTTCAATATGGTTTGACTTTGATCTTCGTTTCACCTTGCTTGTAATAAGAAAAAAGAAAATGGTAATATAGGTATTGATAGTGAAAAATGCTATCTAACTAATAACTTTGCTCCTAAAATAGGAAAAGTAAAAGCTTAGCAAATATAAGTAAGAAGTCTTCATTCATATACGTGGGAGGCTCCTGAAAACTTAAAGCCTGGAAATTTTGATGAATTAGATGGGATGTTGAATTCATTTGTATGCACTCGTAATGTATGAATAGAGAGATTTCTCCAATATTTTAGTTCATTGTATTTTTTACTATGGATTGTGTGATTTGGTGACTAACTCGTATACGAGTATTATTAATTAAGACATGGTAAAATTGGTGGTGCATGGGCCCATGTATGATGAGTATTAAGGCATAACAAATTTAGGGATGGACTTCTTGTAATTATATCGAAAGCCTTTCCAGTTTCATTATCGATGGAAACATATCGTGTGAAAGATCCATAATATTTATCAACATCAAATTAAGGAGTGTTAATTTGGATACATGCATTACATGAAGCCAACCAAGTGGTTGATTTACTGGCCAAACATGGTATAGGGGTTGCCAACGGATAGTCGTATTTTTGAAGTAACGCCATATTTCGTTTGTAATGACTTAAAAGTACAGATTTATTCTGTGTAAATTTGTGCCTCTTTTTTATCACCTAAAAAAACTATGTAAAATATATTCACACTTAAAAAAGATTAAATTACATACATATATGAGCCTATGATTTCAAAGAGACTCACGAAATCTAACATCAACCTAATGCCTTATGGTGTTTTACCCCGTATTTACCAACACATTTCAACCTGAAAATTGTAAATGTGAAATGGGATTGGAAATTAGAAGGAGAGCTTTAGCAGCTTCGATTTCTAAATTCTATAAACAAAGAAAAGAAAAATATCAGTACGGAGTATATATAATTAACCACTAAGTTTGTTATGTGACATGTGTGCTTCAATTTCTTGAACTCCTGAAATGATTATGATATGGAACGAATTAAAAATTTCCCCTTCTATGAATTTGATGGTGAATCAAGACTCAAGAGCTACTTCGATCGCTTCCTGTCACTAATTATAGAGTGGCCAGCCACGTCAAACAAGGAATAAGGGAAACGTCAAATCTCCATTTCCATCCTACTTTATAGGAAAATTATTATTACACTTTATTTATTATTGATGATAATTATTTGTGGTGGAGGCATACATCGTCCAGCATCAACCAACATGGCATCACGTGTCCACTTTATGTGCCTATCATTTGGGTGGGTGGGGTGGGAGATGTTAAAATTCAAGCTCCAGTTCTGAGCAAAATAGATATATATATATATATATATATATATATATATATATATATAAATGATAGTATATATTTTCTCAATATCCAAGTACTCGTAGATATTTATTTATAGGTTGTCTCTTTTTGTTTTTATCTTTTGCCATAATTTAACTAACGCAACACACAAGCACAAAAGTCTTTCCCTCTGAAAACACTGGTCGGGAGAACATGCAAATTAAGAGCAACGTGCCTGAGTGAGATAGAGAAGACTTACTCATTCTTTCTCTGTTCTTTGTTGCTTTTCACAAACACACACACACACACACACATATATATATATATATATGCTTGCCAACCCAACTTTCTGATTCTCCTAGAGTAGATACAAATCATTGAAGTTTGAAGGAAGAGGGTTATATATAGGAAAGCAAAGCATAAAAGAGCAACTGGTACTTCCTGAAAGTAATAATTCAGAACTTGAAAGTGAGAAGCCATGTGAAAAACTGCACGAAGTAGCCATTAGCCAAACCTTTTTGACAATGATTTAGGTCCTCTTGCCATTTCTTTCTACAAAAGTTAAGTTCTCAATCATTCAATCTAGTGTACTGCGTCTGAAGAAGAAGCAGAATACAACCCAACAACCCATCATATCGATCAGCACAACCAGCTCACACTTTCAGTCTTCCTGATCCACCATAATCACCATTTACTCAACTCAACTCGAGGTATATATTTTCTAGTACTCCATCTTGTATTAATTATACTCAGTCATATTATCAACTATGCATACCCAACTAAACTCTTTGCAAATAATAACAATAATACAAAAAATCCTAAATTCTTACTTGCAAATTTTCAATTATGGGCTTGCTTTGCGGCATCAACTTAACTTTCACATTCCTACTCTCATTAATTTTCATCCCAGATAATTTGCTTCATTAATTTCATTTCCATTACGTGTTGACTAATATCTATGGGCCCATTCAGTGAGCAGTTAACTGCTATTATTGCCATAATTAGAAAACAACCTAAGGTCCCAACGACAGAAAATTCGACGCTCCCCCTCTTCCAATAGTTTGATCAGATCTCATTATCAGTTGCCAAAAATACCCTAAAGAATGTGCGGCCATTAAAATTTCTTGCAATGATGCAACTACGCAAGGAACACAAACTAGCTACATGAAATTTTGAAATTACTAGACAAACCCCACACCACTAGTTATTTTCGCTACAAGTCCAGTCCCACTGTATCACAGTACACAACACCATCGCTCTCCAAAGTCTCCACTGCAATTACTAACACACACGACTACCCTTATATCATGTCCCCCCAGAAGATGAGACCATATTTTCAAGTCTTAATCCAATTGAGATTTAGAAGTACTTAATTAAGAATGTTTTCTACAGAACAAAAAATATATTCAAATAAGGAATCGTTATTCATTTATTAATTTATTTTTTGTCTGCATTATCATTATTATAACGAACAAATTTTAATTTTTATCAGAGTTGCCATATATTAGAGCAAAGTGGGCAGAAAGTAAGGTAGGTAGCGATGGAGCAGTCAGAAAAATCGCCCAAGAAAACATCATCACTGAGATCATCATTTCCGAGAGATCCACGTGGCTCACTCGAAGTGTTCAACCCAAACACTTCAACTTCAACTTCAACAAACATGCGCGTGCGTTCACAGCCTCTTTGGAAATCGTGGACGGAGTCGGAAGAACCGCGCCATGAAATCTCCGCCACGTCGTGGATGGCCATCAATCCGGCGGCTCCGGCGACAGGAGAAAGCGGCGAGGCGGCGCAGAGGGCGGCGGAGTGGGGGCTGGTGCTCCGGACCGACACCGAAACCGGCAAGCCGCAGGGCGTGGCGGTGAGGAACTCCGGCGGCGAGGAACATAACGCTGCGAAACTCGCCGCCGTTGCTTCGTCGTCCAGGAAGAACTCTCAGAACTCCGCCAGAACTTCCGGCGACTCTTCCGATGGCGGCGGAGGGATTCCGAGAATATCGGAGGATGTGATGGGGGCTTTGTCAGCTTTTCAACAGACTTTCGTGGTTTCGGATGCTACCAAACCCGATTACCCGATCCTGTATGCGAGTGCCGGGTTCTTTAAAATGACAGGTTATACGTCCAAGGAAGTTATTGGGAGAAATTGGTAGGCACCTTAATTTTTCTTTACAATTTAATTAATTCACATACACTTCTTGCACTTTCATAAATTTCCAAGGATGAGAACTTAAAATATCATACAGTACATTAGATGGTTTTTAATTAACCGATAGTATATTTGGGAGTGCATGGAATGCACACTTAAAATCATTCTTAAACAAATTGATTCTTTAGAGTTTAGAATGCATGACAAGTTATAATTTTTTTTTACTCAAAACGAGAAAAGCAAGGATAAAATATGTTTTAGTTATCTCAATTTTTAATCAAAATTGGTCTGAAACTTTGTATTTAAAAACAATGATTTTCATTCTCGTATTTTTTTTTTATATAATTAATGAACTTCATTCCTTTTCATGGAACTTAGGATGAGAAATAAAATCTGCTAATTATAAAAAAAAAAGCCTAGATATAATTTCTTAGGTCTTTTTAATTTATTTTTCAATCAAAATTTGTATTTAATTTCAATAATTTGATAAATGAATATTATTATTAAATATTAATGTGAATTATTGAGGTAAACACTAAATTTAATTAGCGATCATGACATAAAATACTCTGAAAACAGTATATAAATTTTGCCCTGGCCTTGTACAAAAATACATTTTTAAACAAAATGATAGATGGAAAACACATTTAAAAAAGTTTAATTATTCATTTAGTCGGTATATGTGTATCAATCTCTTGTTTTATACTCTCTATATTTTCTTTTAATGTTTTATTCGATCCATATTGTTAACTTTCTAACAATGTGTAAAACCTTTACAAAAGAAACAGAAAAAGACAAAAAGAAAAATTGTTCGTGAAAAGATTAAAATAAAAAGTCGACACATGAGAACCAAATGATTTTTTTTTATTTTTTATCGTGAACCAAATTATGAACATAGCTAAGAATATGTAACCTAGTTCTAACTGCCATAACGATTTTTGCTTGCGGGTCGGGTGGGTCCAGCCGGTTTTTACAGGGCGCGGACACGGATCCCGAAGACGTAGCAAAGATAAGGGAAGCATTGCAAACTGGGAAAATTTACTGCGGAAGGCTATTAAATTACAAGAAGGATGGGACACCTTTCTGGAACCTTCTCACTATTTCACCCATCAAGGATGAAGATGGCAAAGTGCTCAAATTTATTGGGTAAGCTAACATTTCATTTAATTCATCAATGTCTAATTTTGGATTACCATCGTGTGATTATGTGTTGTTAGGTTTGTTATTGTCATCTTTAATTAGCTTAGTTGGAACTTGGAAGGGTTGGTTGGGACCAAAATTGACTTATCATTAGATTGCTCATGGCACACGAGGTGTCTGCTGCAAATTTTAAGAGAGAAAAAAAAAAAAAAAAGCGTGGGCGCGAGAGCTGCATGCATTTCACCTTCGACCCTGATAAGGACCACTCTATATATCGTTTTCTTTGCATTTAGAAACTGCCATATATGGAGGGCTATGCTTAACTGTATATGTCAACTGTGGATTTGTTTAAAAACACTTTTTTTTCTTTTTCTTTTTGGTTGGGGAAGCTGCTTGCCATGAATGTGAGGAAATTTTAACCATGGAATGTTTGAGATTTTTTAAAAGCCTAGCATGCCACAAAGGTGAATAAAGAATACGCAAAGAATTACAGTTAATTAATAAAAAAAATAACCATATAATGTGGGACTGAGGGAGAATACTTAATTTATCATAAATGAAAATTACAAATATAGACCATACAATTATAATTATATATATTAATATTATAAGTTAATTGGTAATAATATGATCACTTGAAAAAAGCATGTGTACATATTTCTTTTAATCTTGATAATGTATAATCTAATGATCTATATTATAGTTCTCACTTCTCAAATTAATTAAGTAATCTTTTACATAAGTTGTTTTTAGAGTGTGTTTGAATTTGCATTTGGAACTTTAAACTTGAGTCTTGGAGGGTCAAACATGATTTTTGCATCGACCAATAAGTTAATTGGATGGGCTATGTGTTGAAAACATGATTTTTTTGAATTTTAGACCCAAGTCTGTTGAAGCAATGAAAAGTAGATTTTTTATCATCCTAAAATTGAGTCACAAAATGTATTTCAAATATATCTTTATTGTCTTGATGAATACAAAAGATAAAACACATGTGCATGTATATTTTGATAATTTTATGTCTAAAATCAATTTTGATGATAAGTTTTCGAATAATTGTGTGACAAAATTAATTATTTAATATATATTATTCAAACAAAAATCATGTGTTACAACTAATTTATATTTATTTAAAATCAATTTTATAAATTCATATTGATTCAAAATTAGTTTTACAAATGTATATCCAAACACATAATTAATCGACTAATCTCTCACTTTCAAAGCCTCGCAAAATGAAATTAATCATTATTTATAGTGTGTGATTTTGTGAATGTAAGCCCTTTTCAGATTTGGGCCAAAATGGCTACTTTTATCTTTGTTGTTGTACACTTCTGGATGTGGCTAAAGATTGGAGCCTTTGCATTGATTCATTTGATTGTATGTGGGACCTTGATGTAATGGAACGAAAGTAGCCGGCATATATGGCGAGATTCTTAATTACCCGACCAACGTGTTTTTTCTTTGTCATGGTGATTGTGGCAGAATGCAAGTGGAGGTTAGCAAGCATACGGAGGGGTCCAAGGAGAAGATGCTACGTCCCAATGGATTGCCCGAATCCTTGATTCGATATGATGGTATTGGATAAATCTTCCATTTTCAGTTCCACTGCAATAATCATTCACATTATTTTATCATATACTCCATATGAAAGGAAGAACAATGTCTCTCACTCATTGAATCTATTACTGACACTCACAACAAAGTAAAACCATACAGTGAATATGTGAGCATTTGAAACTTAGCAATCATGCTTGAAACATCAATGAAAAGCAATAGTAATTCAATGACACAAATGACTTTCTTTTATACATAAAAATTTGAAGTGAAGAAAGGACAATGAAAATGTAGCAAAAAACAGTAGTAATGAAAACCACAGGTCAATAACAGTAAATTGATAATGTAACATTCGGAATTTGTAGAAAATAGTTATATTCAAACACAATATTAAGAAATAAGTTTAAAATATAAAAATTTTTATAAAACAAACAATTGATTGAAATTATATGGAATATATTTTTTATGCAATTATATTGAATCTAAATATAAGTAAACAAATATATTTCAAATAATTTTTGAAAAAAAATTACAATTTATTTTGGAAGAGTAAGCTAAGACTAAAGGAATGTATTTCAAATTTTCAATTACAAAACTTACTATCGAGTTTTTGTTTATAAAATATACAATCTTAAAATAAAATAAAAACATAAAAAAAAGAGGAAGACAAAATAATTTATTTCATACCATATTATATAATGTGATGAATTATAACTTTTATTTGCTTATAAATAAAAAACTAAATGTGCAATTTTTTTTTAGCCGCTATGTGCAAATAGTTTAGCACAACTGACCAAAAAGTTAGATTTAATATAGAAATAAGTTTATAAAGTATATTTTAAATAGTTAAAGCTACAACTAACTAAGAAACTATAGATACACAAGTATGAATGTTAAAAATCTTATTTCCAAGTCGCATAGATCGAGTGACATTATGAACTTGCAAATGTGCAAGTTAACTATTAAAATGTTACATTATCATTAGTTACAATTAAAACTAGAATTTGTAAATTAAATTAAATAGTTCCTAATTTTTTTATATTATATAAACCAAAAAGAAAGAAAAAAAATACTATATTGTTAAACTTTGAGAGAAGCTAACAATTCAAGTGAAAACCCTCAAAAAAAGAAGAAGGAAAAAGACCAGTTCAATTGGCATATGCACATACACAACAAACCCAAATGGTAAGCATTCAGCATGGATCAAATTGACTATATGGAAGTCCAACCATGTGTTTGACCATATATACCATGCACACGCAGTAGTATAGTTAATTAATAGATTTTCATAATGTTTACGTACGTAACAGCTAGTACTACTGCATGCATTGCATTGCAGCACGGCAGAAAGAGAAGGCTACAAGTTCAGTAACTGAGTTGCTGCATGCCATGAAGCGCCCCCGAGCATTAAGTGAATCCGCAAGTCGTCCCTCCATCAGAAAATCAGGATCTAGATCTGACGAGGAAGGAAAAGAACTACCACAAGAACAAGAACAACAACAAGAAGAAGACAAAGAGAAAGCAAAACAAACATTAAGAAGAAAATCTGAGAGTGGAGCTTCATTTGGACGCAAATCAGAAGGTGGAAATAGAATTTCAATGGAACGAATCAGTGAGCTGCCTGAAAGTAAACAGAAAAACTCTCAGCGCCTTTCTTTCATGGGGTATATGTTGTTATTTAATTATCTTATTAATTAATGTTTCTTTCTCTATACCTGAGATAATCACAACAAAAGTTTATAATTATTTTCCAGTTTATGTATATATGATCTATCCAAAGTTTAACTTATAAAACTCTCCGTGCGGTCACGATGCTGTCGCTGAAACTCCAAAACCTTGACATTGTTGTCATGGTTGTGGTTGTTGCAGTTTTTCAAAAACCTTCATCCATCCTATAACACAATTCACAGTGCTGCTATCTTTGTATGCTACAGATTCAGGAGGAAAAGTCAGTCCAATGATGAAAGCATGGATAATGAACTTATTGAGGATTTCAGCTCTGAGAGTGAGGATGATAAGGGGCCTGATAGTTTTGAATTGGATGACAAAGAAAAGCAGAGGGAAAAGCGAAAAGGTCTTGATCTTGCTACCACGCTTGAACGTATCGAGAAAAACTTTGTCATTACTGATCCAAGGCTTCCAGACAATCCTATAGTAAGACTCTCTGAATCATTTGTACTGCAGTACTGAAAAAGTGTTTCTCTAATTCTGTTCTGTGTTGGATTCTTGTGCTGGAGGTGAACATGTAACACTGTAATGTTTGTACTTGCTTTTTACTTTTTCAGATCTTTGCATCGGATAGCTTCTTAGAGCTTACAGAATATAGCCGTGAAGAAATCTTGGGAAGGAATTGCAGGTATTCTTCTGGTGATTCTAATTTAAATTCCTTTCTGAAAATTTAATAATATTGATTTACCTGGAAATGATAAAAAATATCGTTTCTATGATTAATGTCAAATTCAGGGTATTTACCTTATATGCTATTTGTCTGTTTAGGTTTCTGCAAGGACCTGAAACTGATCCGGCAACTGTGAGCAAAATTAGAGAGGCAATTGACAACCAAACAGAAGTTACCGTGCAACTGATCAATTATACAAAGAGTGGTAAGGTTTTTGATTTTCTTCTGGGAAAAACTACTTCCATAAGCTAATTTCGTATAGATAGGAATTTATAAGTATTTTAGGATTATTTCGTATATCACATATGTAGTTTATTATAAAGAAGAAAAAAATACTGTTATCTATAAGTTTTTCATGAATAACATTTACTTGAACTAGTAATAGTCGTTTAGGCTTTGTTTGGGAGTTAGGAGGGGAAGGGAAGGAAAGAGATTCAAGGGGAAGGGAGGGGAAGGAAAGAGATTCAAGGGGAAGGGAGGGGAAGGAAAGGGAGGAAAATGAGGAAAGTTCCTTTCAACTTGTTTGGGAGTTAAAAATATATTAAGAAAGGGAAATGGAGAATTAATAAGAATTTTTTACAATTTTTTCCTTATTTAAAAAATTAAGACATTCTATATTTTACACTGACTAGGGTAGAATAGTAATTTTATTAACACTGACTTGTATAAGATAATAATTTTAGTTACTCTTCCTTCTAAAACCCCCCAAATAAGGGGTACAACAATTTTAAGACTTTGGAGGATTTTAGAGGAGTTTTGAAAATCTTCAAATTCTTTCCCTAAAAAATTAAAACTCTCAAACAAGGAGATGTATCTACCTAAACCTTTCTCTTCCCTCCCTTTCCCTCCAAAATCCATCTCCCAAACATAACCTTAAGAAACAAAGAAACAATTCACAATATCCTGTTCTAGAATCCTGAATATCTTTCTTAGCGTACAAAGGATATATAGCTATTTAACGTGAAGATCAATAATGTTGCGATTATTATTCCACTTGTTATTGAAGATTTCTCTGTTCAACCCAGGAAAGAAGTTCTGGAACTTGTTTCATTTGCAACCTATGCGTGATCAGAAGGTACAGCGTATGATAGTCCTCTGAAGATGTTACACCTTTTAAGATCTTGACGTGCAAATTTAATTTTGGATAGTTGATCATATTCTTTTCACCTGTATTTTAACATTAACAGAAACTTTTCCTTCTTGGTTTAACAGGGAGAAGTGCAGTATTTTATTGGTGTTCAACTTGATGGTAGTCAACATGTAGAGCCTCTTCACAGCTGCATCGCAGAAGATACTGCAAAGGAGGGAGAACAATTGGTTTGGTGCCTAATCTAATGCTTCATTAACTCATACATTATCTCAAATCATCGTCAACAACATAATATCCAAATTAAGGCATTAAATATTGATGAGAATTTTTTTCATAAGAGGCTTTAAATTTGAAAGTCTCTAAAGCCTATGATGGATTATGATTTCGACTGAAACTTTTTACATTTATTATGAGCTCCTTTTTTTTCCTCCATATAACAGTAGGAAAGTTTGTTCAAATTGTTTATTATGCTTTGTATTTCCTGAGTTATAACAAGTACATTTGAAATCCATCCTCAGGTCAAACAAACTGCAGAAAATGTTGACGAGGCAGTAAGAGATTTTCCGGATGCTAATAAGGTAACATCTGCTGCTGTTAGTTATCTTTGTCTACTATAGAGCTTTTGATTTCAATTGTGACATGACCATCCTTTTGGCGCTCTCTAGAAACCAGATGATTTATGGACAAATCATTCAAAAGCAGTTCACCCGAAACCTCATAGGAAGGATGACCCTGCATGGAAAGCTATCCAAAAGGTATTACTTTCGTATTTGAGAATGTGTCATGTTTATCCGATCTTCTTTTCATTTCTAGACTTAATGTGACTTTTGATCTATTATGTTTAGTAGTTATTTTGTTTTGGTACTTTAAGTTCTAAAAGTTTCATTATTATCCTTAGTGAAAATTTTAAAACATAATATATCAAAACGAAACAAATGCGAAACATAATGAATCAAAAGTGACAATAAACCATTTTAAAATTTAAAAGTTAACAAAACATTAACATTTTTAACGGAAAATTGTAAAAGAACCAAAATGATACATTTTAAAAATATAAAAAATCAGAATGAAACTTTTAAAAAAATTTAATGTATCAAAGCGAAATAATTGTAAAACATAGTGGACCAAAAGTGACATTAAACCTAATTTTTATTAACTGCGTAATATTTTTGGATTTCTTTTACACTGTATACAACTTTAAGTTACATTTGATGGGTAGATGTAAATACTTCAAGTCTCATTTGACAGTTGTGCTAACTTGTCTATTTGTTCTTTGTCTTTCTGTAGTTTCTTTATATTTCTGGGATATAGGAACTGATCATAATTTTTACTCATAAGTTATATTGGAGATTATTTTATTGAGTTGGTAAACATGCCATGAAACCATTATAGTTCCTTCTGTATTCCATGGGGTATTTTGGATTTTCCTAGTCACTTCTTGAATGTCTGATGCAATTTATGTTAATTTTACAAATTGTTCTGTGAGCTTGGTTTTGCAGGTCCTAGAAAGTGAAGAACAGATAGGCTTAAAGCACTTTAGGCCAATTAAACCATTGGGGTCAGGAGATACTGGCAGGTTTTTTTTACCCCTATTTCTCTATTGCATTTCCCTATTTCACAATTGCTATCACTGGTAGCACGGACGTTAAATTAATTGTCAAGTGTGGAACAAATTTTAATCATACGATTATGATGCTGCATACAGCCACATATGACTGACACTATTTTAAGGTTTCGTCATTTCTACAAATAATTCTAGCTTTTCTTTAATGGAATTTCTGCATATACAAGAACCTTATAGATGAATTAGTCTCTCTAGTTTCTTTCTGTCCCATTGTTTTTCCAAAGCAAGCTTTTGTGGCAGTGAATATGATCATATATTATTGGTTTGCAGCGTGCATCTGGTGGAGCTACGTGGAACTGGTCAATATTTTGCCATGAAGGCTATGGATAAGGGTGTTATGCTCAATCGTAACAAGGTTCTGATTGTGAATTACATGACTTTTTTTTACATATTATATTCCCAATTCTCAACATCAAAATATTAGTTCACTTGAAACAGTATATTTACATAGTCGTATTTCTGTAGGTACCTTAAAGTAACAAAGTTTTTATTCTAATTTTAATTGTGTAAATCAAGTTATAGCAGCATTTACGACTCTTTGTAATAGGATGGCCTTTATACACTTTCCACAGGTGCATAGAGCTTGCGCAGAGAGAGAAATTCTAGACAAGTTGGACCACCCCTTTCTACCTGCATTATATGCTTCCTTTCAGGTTTGAAACTCGAATACTACTTTTCAATAAGTAACACAATGAATTATTTATCAATTAGAATAATTGGCAAGAACGTTATGATATTTTTAGGAATTATAGAGTTCCAATATGTCTTGAGCTGGATTAATGCCTTTGTTCTATTACATTTAATTCTGAAGTTAAAGAGTAGCATGGATATTCACGTCGCTGCTTTACTATTTACTGAATTTGTCAAATATTTGGAACTTGATTAACCTGCAGACCAAAACACACGTTTGTTTGATAACTGATTATTGTCCTGGAGGAGAATTATTCCTGGTTCTTGACCGGCAACCAGCTAAGGTTCTAAAGGAAGATGCCGTGAGGTATATTATCCTAATGCATATACATAATTTATGCATATATAACTTAGATTTAGAGGAAGGATCAAATTACACATGTATAATTTAGACAATTATTACACTATTTTTATAATTTAATATAGAATGCGATTTTTATTTATCTAACCGTTGAATTATATTTATTTATTATCAAGATTGTTAGTGTCAAATTTTGTCAAAATTAAACAACAATAAAAAATTAATTAAATGATTCATATTTTGAAATATTTATATTACATAGATTTTAATCTATATGAATGAGGTAGTAAATGATTATGGATTAATATAAAATTTTGAATATGCGATTTATGTGAAAGAAACTTTCAATCAAATAGTGAGTGTTAAGAATATATTATTCAATTAAAAGTTATAAGTCTTAAGAATATATTATTTAATTAAAAATTATAAGATGTTGTAATAGTTATCAAAATTACATCAGTGTAATTTTGATCTTTTGTCTCACACACACACACACATATATATATATATATATATATCACGAGTTTAGAGTTTTTTTTTAAGATTATTGAATGGAGTATATAATGATGGAAAAGAGTTTTGTTGAAAATGATTTTTGCATGTTTAAATAAGGTTATCTACCCCAGTAATAATAAATTATGTCCTGTAACACTCTATTATCTTTAACTGACATTAAGTTCTTAATACTTTTAGATTTTATGCAGCCGAGGTAGTGATCGCATTGGAGTACCTTCATTGTCAAGGTAAACTCTTATTCGGCTTATATACATGCATATGGCATCACGATAACCATTGTTGTTGCCTTCTCTTTTAACTCATGAAACTTCTTGCAACTTGGGAGATGTTTATTGACAAAATATTTCAAATCTCTGGCATGAACTTATCATATGCTGAAGCGTGAACTTTTTGTACGTCGTATGCCTACTTTTTTTGAAACATTTCCGGTTGTTTTGGTAGATGGGGACGGAATTGTTAGGGCCGATGTTCCTTTTCGAAGGGCAGAATCGTACTATCAATTTACATCACAAAATTTCTGTCCTTGCAAGAAATCTTGCCAGTAAAAAAGTTCTGATGTATACCAAGACACGTGCTTTAGAACCAAGTTTAATATGACATTGTTTGGTGAGAGTTTACAGGGATAATATATCGAGATTTGAAGCCAGAAAATGTGTTACTCAAGAGCAACGGGCATGTGTCTCTAACAGATTTTGATTTGTCATGTTTAACATTTAGCAAGCCACAGGTATTTTAGAGACAATAACTTGATAGTGTACTATTTTAATTAAATTTTACTTCAGGTCACTAAACAGTTTTATTTACGTCTTGCTGCCTCTTTGCAGCTTATAATTCCAGCTACCAATTCAAAGAAGAAGAAAAAGAAGAAACAGAAAAGTCAAGAGGTTCCAATGTTTATAGCAGAACCAGTGAGAGCATCAAATTCTTTTGTTGGCACGGAAGAGTACATTGCCCCGGTTTGTTATTCCTGGACATATTATACATTATTATTGAGCAGCAAAAACTACGGTTCAATATCCATGGTTCAAATACGTATTTTATTGTGTTGAATGTACCAATTAATATACACATGCATTTGCCCGTATAATCAATATTCAATACTTCACATTTTTTAAGAAAAATATTTTATTGTGCAAATACTTGGCAAAATTGTAAGACTTGATTTTTGACTGACAACTTTGTAACATGGATGGATTCGTTATATTTTAAGTGTAGTGCATGTCAAAAGACAATAATGGATTAATGTTTAAGATCAAGTTGAATCCAATAGGAGTAAGAAGTTCTGTTTGTTCAATCACTGTTTTAAGACATTGCGAATTAGACACGAACTATTCTTATTCCTTTAGAGACCTTTTGATTTCTTGAAAGGGTAATTAAGGGTGGGATGTTGGTGGCTACGCAACATACAGAGAGTTTTATTGCAATTTGAACTTCTTTGGAAATTTACTTAGATTTTGTTTTAACTGAGTTAAACTTTATGCAGGAAATTATAACTGGTTCAGGTCACACAAGTGCTGTGGATTGGTGGGCTCTAGGTAATTTTTAATTCTTATTCTCATAAAAAAAATAAAGGCAATTTTGAACAAAATAATTTTCTAACATTAAAAAAATCAATACAGAAAGTTTGAATGCATTAACATTTAAAATTCGTGTAGTGGATATTAATGTTTCAATAGATAACTAAATCAGTTTTCATGCATATTCTATAATTCTCTTATTATTCTCAACTATTTTCCTTTGTTGCGTTTCTCTTAACCCCAAGGCCATGCATATCCAATTAAATGATATGGAGTGTAGAATTTCCTGTTAAAATATTGTGATTAATTGAAATCATTGACCAGATCATATAACTGTTGGACTTTTTTACACACAAATTAGGGGCTGCACTCAAATGAATATTTCAAATAAATTAAAATTATATCACATTGCTTGACAGTTGACTTCAATGACTTTTTTTAGGTATTCTAATATATGAAATGCTTTATGGGTATACGCCATTTCGGGGGAAGACAAGACAAAAAACATTTGCAAATATTCTTCACAAGGATCTTAAATTTCCCAAAAGTAAACCGGTGAGTCCTATCCTTCCTAACTTAGCATACATTTGTTGCTTACAGGACGTTGCTTTCTACAGCTAATTTTCAATTTTGATCTGAGTTATCAAATAAGTATTTATTTAAGCTGTATATTCAAATGTAGCTAATTACAAAATCATAAAGTCCTCATAGGTTTGAAGGAAGGAAAAATAAAATAATAGAAGGCTCACATCAAATTCTTACAAAAATCCCATTCAGATATTCAGTCATACTTGAGTTTTGAGTTATCTGCATTATGTTTTAATATGCAATAATTGATGCAGGTAAGTCTCCAGGGAAAGCAGCTAATTTACTGGTTGTTGCAGAGAGATCCAAAAGACAGATTGGGTTCACGTGAAGGAGCAAATGAAATTAAACGTCATCCTTTCTTCCGGGGTGTCAATTGGGCACTAGTTCGTTGCATGGTAACATAGTGATTAAACTTTGGATAAAACTTGAATATAGTTCCTTAGGTGGTTTTGCCTGTTTTCCAATTAAAATAAAAGTTTCATCTTAGTAATTTATGTTAATCTTTAAAGTGAACTTTTATTACAATGATTATTGAGATGAAATTTTAATTTTGATTGGAGAACAACATCAGAAGTACCTAAAGGATTGCTTCTAAGTTTTGTGTAACAGTGGCTTCCGTGACTGCTACAATGTTTTCGATCTTCAACAACTAGTATAACTTTGTTGTGATTTTTCTATTTATCTTACTAGAAACCTCCTGAACTTGATGCTCCTCTCTTACCGGAAACTGAAGAAGAAAAAGAAGGCAAAGATATAGATCCTGGGCTAGAGGATCTACAGGCAAATGTTTTTTGAAAGGTAATTTCTTCCTAGCTCCCTCTCTCTTTGTGTGTATATGTTGTCGTTATACTTCATTCTACTGGCTAGTTTTTAACATGTTATCTTGTGGCCTGTAGGATTGGAGGATGAAGTTATAAGGCATTCACGAAATACATGATGAATTCTTTGCGATTTTGAACAATTAATGGAATTTCAATCCCTTGCTTCAGCGGTGCAAAGTTTAATCATGTTCATTGTAATTTATGAATGGAAGACCTACAATATTTTCTTTTTAGATTTGGTGCTACTTAAGCTGCATGGCCTTCCAATAGGGGATTATGGATTGGGACGATCAAGGATTAGTCTAGTGTGGAAATTTGTGTATACTTTTAGAATAATGTTGAGTCATTTAAAATATGCCTTGTAACATAAAAATTAAATTCCTCTCAAAAAACATAAAAATTAAATCTGTATTGTTAAATCATTTTTTGGAAAATAAAATACTTTTGGTGTGACTCATATAATACTTGACTAATTCTTTTTCACTTCTCTTTAAAAAAAATTAAGTTTGACATAAGCATGAAAAGGTTTAAGGTTTAATTGTGTTATTGGCCCCTAGAATTTTGTCAAATGGGTGATTTTAATCCTTATGTTTCAATTACTCAAATCAAATCTTTATACTTTTGAAATTAATTAAATTTAGTTCAATATTTAATTTGCAGTTAAATTTTTTACGACATTAGATGACATGAATCTTCACGCGCAAAAAAAAAAAAACGGGGATACATCATCAACTATGCATTATGTATAAATGCATATACAAGTTCAATAATCATTTGAAGAACATACCAATAACATGTTCCTTCATCTCAAAAACACCATACAGAATTCACCTTCATCCATATGGATCAACGAATAAAGATCCATTCAGTTGTCTTTACACAAAAAGGGAAATCTCAACAATAATAGCATAATTATCTCGTCAAGAATATACTTTTTAGTTATGAACATTTGATGGGTCATTTAAAATATCAAAATGGAAAGGTGTTGCAGGAAAAATTTCACTTAATGGATCCTAGATTCACTCAACGAAATTAAGTCAATAACGGTCCGACTTCCAAAGGTAAATTCATTTGGTGGAATTGAAGTTTGCCAAACAACAAATTTGAAATTTGTTCAACGAATCTAAATTTTAGACCAACAAATTTGTTACAGAGAGCAACCTTGACTTCTATTGGAAATCTGTCCATCAAGCACAAAAACCCACCAAACAAATTTGTGATAGAAAACCTTGCTCCCTGTTGCAAACCGCCAACAAATTTTGCAAAATCGGTGTGTGAACTGATTTGTGTTATCTTTATGTTATCTTTAATTGATAGTTATTATCTTTAGCTATTATCTTTAGTTATTATCTTATCTTTAGTTATTATCTTTAGTTATCTTTAGTTGATAGTTATTATCTCTAGCTATTATCTTTAGTTATTATCTTATCTTTAGCTATTATCTTTAGTTAATATATTTATTTATCTTTATCTTTAGTTGATCTCTTTAAATAGAGACCCCTTGTATTACTGAAACACAGACAATAATACAATCATTATTCATATCTTCAATTTTATCATGGTATCAGAGCCTTCTCTTAACCTATCCGCTGTGATTTTTTTTCCTGGTGTGCCAGCTTCTGTCTAATATGGCTGAGCGTAACAATGAAGGCACTGGTAAACTCAAAGTTTCGGATCCCATGTCCCCGACTCATCGTGGGATGGCTCGTTCCCAAGACATGCAACATGATGCCATAGGGTATGCTTCGCAAATACCTACTCCTGCCTCTAATGAAAAGCTTGCAGAACGTCCCCCTTGCATCCACTGTGGACGCACTAATCATGAATCTGCCAAGTGTTGGCAAACATTTGGCTA
>PYAF01001311.1:349884-422729 GCA_007407185.1 Glycine tomentella | reverse complement strand
TATAATTTTTTACTTTTGATGTTTTGTTTACAAATTTTTTTAACAAAAATATTAAAACTACTTTATTATTTGTATTTAGACAAATATATAAAATAATGGATAAAATAGTCTTTTACTAAACTGGTATTATAACTATGTAACAAATTCTTCATATTAATCCTTCAAAGTTAGTAAAATATATCAATTCAAAGACTAAATTGATAAATGTTCAATATTTTAGGAATTACATACATAACTTCATTAGTTTAGGTTAGAGAATGATACTCCAGAAAATAAATTGATGGTTTATTCAAACTAAAGCTACAAAAGCACTTTAAAAATATGAGAAAAGTTATCTTTTGAGTAAGTACCTTCAGTTTTTGTATTATGTCCAATCTCAAAAAGAATTGTTGAATATCAAAACCAATTGCTACTTATAGTAAAAATAAAAAGTTAAATAATGATGTTTTCACATTCAATTGGTTGTATGTGTATGCACTAAGCAGTCCTTTAAAGAAGAAAAGGAAGGAAAAGAAAATAAAGAGGACAATATAGATTAACAGAGAGTTAATCAAGGGGATCTTAATGGAGTTGGTCAAAACCAATTGTTACTTATAGTAAAAATAAAAAGTTAAATAATGATGTTTTCACGTCCAATTGGGTGTGTGTGTATGTACTATGCAGTCCTTTAAAAAGACAAGGAAGGAAAGGAAAAATAAAGAGCTACAATATAGATTACCATAGTGTTAATAAAGGGAATCTAACTTATTGATTAAGCAGGATATTTGAGTTACTATAAAATTTTTAATATTTACTTCTTATTTTCATGAATAAAAAAAATTAATAATGTTAAAAAAGGAATAATATCAGGATTGTAAAAGAATTTCCTGGTGTAGAGTGTTAGAAAAAACTGTTTTTCTAATAAGAACCTGAAGCTTTTTCACTCAGACGGCCTTAACATGGGACCCAATTATCAGTACCGAACCCAACCTTGTTCAGTTGTTCCCTTTCCTTACCCTACAACAACACCCATGAGAGAGAATTCTTTCTTCACATGTTACCAGGCTGTACAAACCAAACCCCCTTCCCTAGCTTCGGCTTTTGTCTCTAATTCCTGACAAAGCATTATCCAACACCCATATATTTGGGCCAACAACCAAAGCAAATCCCTTTATCTGACGAAATGAAATGTTTTGGTGGTTCAATGCGAGATATCAATCCCTTGCGGACATGGCAACGTCAAAAATTAGTTTGGAATACCCTAATTTTATTAATAAAACACCCCCAAAATCATATATTATGTAGTAGTACGTACCAATCTCAGATGACATCAATAATATAGGTTACTGTGGAAAAGGGTAACCTTTTACATATTCCAGCCTCACATAACGATTAGCCCTTTTTTCCCCTATTTTTCAAAATTGAAAATAAAATAAAATAAATGAATATATCATTTTATGGAATTACATCTGAAAAAATATGCTATTTACAGAATTTTGACTGTGCCTAGTTTGACTGTGCCTAGTTAATAGCAGTAAGAGGAACTCTGGAATCTCTCACTGATTGAGCGGCTTCATATGCCCCGATATGTTTAACATCGCCATTTGCTTGTTTTGGAGATCTTGCATCCCAAAATGACTTCAACAATTCCTCAAATGATGGGGTTCTTAGTTCTTCTATGGATGAAACACTAGATAAATTGAAGAGTCTCCTTCTTGGTGTTGAACAAGATGGTTCGTCGACCTGTATTGTCATGGTAATTTAAATAACATAAAAAATTTGAATCCAATAACCAGTGAATATTTTGTACATAGTTGGTGCCTTAAGTCTCTTTCTTACCATGTATTCGTTGAGAAGACACTTCCCTGCATTTTCGGTTATCTCTACAGTACTGTGGTAATGACCACACTTCAGTTCTCTCAAATCACCACAGCACGGAATGATCATAGTGTTCAGATTCCCACAAGCTGCATGATCAAGTTGCAACGAATCTGCATTTGTTTTAACTTGTCAGATGACATTCATGGTATTACCTTCCTAGGCAACAATGATGATGCATAGATATAACATAAAATACTGACGATCAATGGATGAGTTAATATCCTTGTTTGCTGTTCCTGCATCTTCAAGTGTAGTTGATAAAGCACTGGAGAATCGGGCACGTAGAGCACGATTAGCTTCCATTCCTCCCCTGGCCATATATAGCAAAAGTTAAAAAAAAGGTTGACAAAATGTATTGTCTATCAACTGTTTTCATCTTATTAAGGAATACAAAACCTACCTAACAATAGTATCTACAGAAGCAGCATTTCTCTTCTCCAAACTAAGCAAAGACTCTTGAGCTTTTCTCCATTGTTGTGAACCTACTTTTGCCTTGTTGAGGCTGCAGTTGTTTGTTCAGTACAGGAATCGGTAGTAGAAGAGAATATATTGGAGACAAAATAAGCATTGTCCTAGCTGATACATACCAGATTTGAAGAACCTCCACAAGGTCTTTCTTCCCAGATTCTACAGCAGAAGTATCCTCATGGTAGTTGGATTCTGTTTTTTCCATGTGAACTCTCCATTCTGCCTTGACAGAACAAGTGGAATCCTGCATGGTTAATGCTTCTTGCCGCAGTTTACTGGTTCTACAGTTTGCACTTTCTCGAAGATCATTGACTGCCATTTGAACCTGATAAGTATCAAAAGGAATGTTATGTTCACAAGTACTCATGGACAACATTATAGGTAAACTTAGCATGTCAAAAGCAAATGTTACCAACTGTTTTTTTCTAGCATTAGAACTTGCTAGCATTTCTGCCACTTTCTCCAGTAGTTGTTTTTCTTCATAGGCACTACACTCCTACACCCAGTAAAGAATGAGGAGAACATCAAAGGTTAGAAAAAAAAAAACAAGTGCAAAAAATTTCTGATCATGATTTATGTAATTCTCAGAAAAGGCACTGCTGCAATCACCTCAAACTTCTTCTCAAGTTCACACAATTTCTGATCATTGACTAATTGTGCTTCTTCCACAATTTGGGTCAGACTGGATGCATGCCTATCTATTGTCTCAAAAAAATTCACTGTTATTTTAGATACTGCCCGTGTAGTCTCCACTGCTCTAGCATGCGCCTGAATGGAAAAAAAAATAAATAAATTCAGGATCTCTAACACAGAAGTTCAGTAAATAAACTAAAATAACGGACCTCTCTTTGTTGATGAGCATAAGCTGTTAAATTGGCCTCTTGCTTGTGGAGACTACTTTGAAGATCATTTAGTAACGAATCAGCTTCTAAGGCGATTCCTTTAAAAAGCTGAAGCACATAAATTAAGTTAAATGGGGCCAGAAATCTTAAGTAGAATCAACTGAGTAGAATTCGGCTTCAGGGTAATAGACCACTTACATCCTCCAAGGCAGATGAATGCTTGGCTGCTTCAGATTTCAAGTCATCATAAGTTAATTGATTATTTACTTTAAGCTCCTCAGCTAAATCATCCAGAGCTTTGATACCAGAACCATACATGTGTTTCAACTTTCCTACCCGTTGTCTAAGATCTTCAGTAGCCTTCAGAATCATACCAAAATGAATAGTTCATAAATCTGAAAATTGAAGTTTAACAAATAAATACAATTGCATCCTTTGTTAACCCACCTCTGCTTTCGTTGATACAAAAGACTGCATATCCTCCTCCATGTCCTTCAGTTGCTGCTCTTGATGCATTACTGAAGCTGAAACTGTCTTGTGCAACACTTCAAGTTGTTGAGCTAACTGAGACTGGAATTTCTGGATAAGTATTCTGTTTCTTTCTTCAATTTTATCCTTCCGCTCTAAAGGTTGGAAAAGGCAATTTATGGGCAATTTCAACCCTCATGTTAGAGGGATGTGCTTCTCCAGTTTTAGAAAACCACTAGATAATCATACTTACCAATTTTAGAAAAGAGGTTTGACACATCTGATGCAGCATTCTCGAGCTCTGCTCGCAGTTCAATTGCACGCTCCACAAGTGCTTTCTCTGGAAAAGGTATAGAAAATTTGTTGAAAATAGAAGATCGGAAGTATAATGTTTTGCACATGTAACAATATTCAATCAACCCAAAACCCTTATACTATCACCAAAGGCATGAGACGAGTAGCATTTGAACCAACCCAGAAAATGTATTTAATAGGGAATACACAAATGGAACAATTACAGATGACTAACCAGATTTTAGGAGATTTAATATCAAAAATTCCTTTTCCTTAATTGTTGTATTTGCTTGTTTGTGCCTTTCCTCAAGATCAAACAATGACTGCTCAGTTTCTTCTAGACTTTTCTGAAAATACAGATGTCAGGTGTAAGTTTATGTTAGGATATAAACAGTTTAATTCCTGAACAGATCAAAAGTCCAGAACGAAAGAATGAAGCAGTTAAGCATGGGCACTTTTACCTCTGTTTTTTCAAGTTTAACACTCAATTCATCAGTCAAAAGTTGCTGAGAATTGTAGAGTTCTTGAAGCTCCACCAGTTGCTACACACATATGGCCAGTCATTGTTGTTTCAATAGCCAAGCAATCAATAATCATATTAAATATGGGACTATAATTAACAACAAAATATACCTTATCCTTAGACTCTGCTTCTAGTTCTATGCGTTCTATCTTTTCAGTCATTGCCTAGAGAAAATAGTGAAAATTTAAGATTAGGAATGTTTCCAAAATTAAAACAGTATTCTAATTTATATTAAAACACTTATGAGGAAACCTTCTTCTCTGCTTCTTCATGAAGGTAGCGATCACGTGGTATATAGATCCCATTCTTCTCTCTTGCTGCATACACCTCTGTAACATAAATAGAAAAGTACTACATTTCAGCACTGAACCATCAAAGAGTGTGAGAAAGTGAGAAAGAAGTAACCAACATACTATTTTCTCTCTACTTAGAGAAAAAAAAAAAGAGCACAAGGAGAAAAAAAAAGGGACGGAAACTACATTAATATGGGAACAGTCAACAACCTTGCTTTAGTCTGTCAATTTCTGAATACAAATCCTTAATCATTGCAGATTTCATCATTTTCTGATTAATCTGAAAAAATAACCAACTTTAAACTATTAGATACGCTCTGCTGCCAGATAAAAGGAGCGAAAGGTTGATCAAAATAAAGGAGCAACTATAAAAGTCACCTCTGGTTTGTTCTTGATATTTTTGGCACGGTGTGCATAATCCAAGGTACTAAGGGTTTCTTCCAGACAGTGAATGGAAGGGGATATTGTGGCAATAATGCACGTTTTGGTTTTACCACCCAAAGAATCCCTCAACAATCTGGTTAATTTGCTATCCCTGATATAATAATAAGATATATCGTAATAATAAAATCACTCAGAAAATATAAAAAAAAAATGAAACTGAGAATTGACAAGAAAAGTTGCAGTTACTCATACCTATATGGAACATGACCTGAGTGCTCAACTAGAGCATTAATCACTCGTCCAAGTGTAAGCAAGCTTTTATTAATCTCCCCAGCCTCCCTTGCTCTCCCCTGCAAGTGCCAAGTATTTTCTTCTTCTTAGTGAAGCTCTAAAACTATGATTTTTTTTTTCAGACAAATGCGACAGAACTAGGCAGAGATGATGCCAGCAGTGAAAAGGACTAAATAGACAACGCCCAAATGGTAATTCAATTTCTGAAATGTGAAGGGATTAACACATATTTTGGCATTATCAATATTATTACAGCCTGACTACAATAAGTTATTGGCCATGATTGAAGTATTGTCAAATTTTACCATTTAAATGCATGTGGCAATTAAAATCTAATCATTTGTACCTCTCTTGCACCAGAACGTGAAATATTCTCAGAGCCTGCGAGGTCCACAAGATTTAGCTTCCCACATTTAATCATTTCCTCACCCTCTGCAGTGCATTCCTTAATATGAATTGTGATAGAAAATATGGAGTGAGATCGGCTGCTTTGTTTGTTAAGAAGAGTCTCAGCTGTACGCCTCTTTGCAGAACCTTTTTCTAATATCTTGTAAATTTCATTTGCTGTGCAAACAATCTCTTCTTCCAAACCCCTGACAAAAACACCCCCCTTCCCGTCCTCCATTAGAGCAATAGGTTTCCTAGACTTATCATCTATAAATTTCGTAGTCTCCTCAGGGGCCAAAAGATCTGTTATTTCCTCATTGTAAAGCTCTAGAAACGTTACTTTCATGTTATACTCAGCATTCTGAGCTTCCAAAATATCAAAAATCTGTTTCACAGCTCTTGGGATGACACCAGCATCACTCGGAAATTCACCATTCTGCAGAATCAAGTAGCAAAGAAAAAAAATAGATTTCAAGAAAAAGTAAAGGGAAAACACCATAAGGAGCCTATGAGGTGACACGAATAACCTTCTTTCTTGCACCTCCTTCCATGGTGTATGTCTTCCCTGTCCCGGTCTGTCCATATGCAAAAATAGTGCAGTTATAGCCCTCAAGCACTTCATACACAATAGGAGACACTGCCTGATCATACAGTTCTTTCTGTTGAGAGTTAGGACCAAACACCTACGCCAAAACATACCAAAAATCAGCATAATCACACAGGACAACTTTATTCCGATAACAAGGATAAAAAAAAACGTGTAAGGTCTTCCTTATCAATATCATGATTACGATTTATACGAGAGTAGGTACATAATAATTAAAGAACTTCACATTCAAAATTTAATTCCCGAACGTTGTTATCTCTGGAAATCTGATCGCACATTTAATGAATTTTCTCTCTCCTAACTCGAGTCTTCAATTCATCGGAATAATGTTTTCCTCAATTTTACCATCCCGCAACAATTCAAGTATTCAAAACTCCAAGCAATTTCTTTTTAAAAAAACAAAAGAAGAAGAAGCAAGAAGCAGAGAACCTTGTCAAATGCGAAGGTTCTATCGATCTGTTTGTTGGCGATATTCTGAACAGCTGAAACCTCTCTTCTACCTTCGTTACACGAAATCACAACCGGCGTGTGCAGCCTCGTTTCATCTTCACTCAATGGCCTGCAAAGACGACACCGAACTTTTTCTCAATTTCGGAGCGGTGAAGCATTAAAATTTAAAACAAACTCAATGACTGACTCAGCGACGAGTTAGAGCGTGTCAAACTCACCTGCACCTCAAGAGGACCTGCACATTGACGCCTTTGTCCTTGTCATACTTGCTGTGACTGTTGGAATTCGAATCCGCAGATCGCAGATCTCGCACCGGCTTATCGCTGGAGCGCGGAGTCTGCGACGGCGACACCGGCACCATTCCTCCTCCCAATCTTCTCTGCGCTGCCTCCATTGCGGTTCCACTTTCTAAATCGGTTCGGCGAATCGCGATCACTCTCGGTGCGATCCGCGTGATGGAAGAGTGAAACTGTAAAGAGAAATGAAATGTGCGGATCGAGAAGGAAGGAAGAATCAGGTGTGAAACTGAAATCGGAACTTACAGTATGCCGGCCTTGGTCTTCTAGTGTGTTCTGTTTCAAACGGAACTTCACGTGAGAAATCGTCAAGTCAAAGACTGTACTCACTGCACACAAACCAATTGCTTTAAGATTATTTCTTTCTTACTATTTTTAATGCTTGATGTATATATCAGCAGAGGGAGTGGCGAGCTGAAAGGAAAAAAAAAAAAAGTGGTGCAATTAGACAAAAGTAAATTATATATAGAAAAAGGAATATGGAAATTGAATTTAGGACCGTTACGGAGCGTTTGAAATTACGTGACCAGGAAAAGAGTGAGGATGACGGCGTCTGTGTGGGACGTTTCTCGCATCATATCATCCGACCGTTATAAAGACGACAAGCTACGTCAATAGAAAAATCATTAAGATTTTTATTTTTTTAAGAAAAATTGTTTGAATTAAATTCACAACCGAAGAGCCAAGCCAACAATGCGCTCTGTTCTTCTCTTATTTCAACTCTAATTTATGTTTTTTAAGTGCGCTTAGATTGGGTAATAGAAATAGTTTTAGAAGAAGTGGGTCCTTAATCACTGTTAGAAGAAGTAGGTGTTTCCTGCGCTTATTGCGTGGTATTATTTTTATGATGATGATTCAAAGAATTGGAAAATTCTACAAAAAAGGGGGAGGGATCAAGGATTCCTATCACTGAGGAAGAAAGCATGCCCCAAGGACCCACTACAAAATTTAATTTGTTGCTTGCTAGAAAATTACACGGGAGATCTTTGTTATTCTATTTGTCTCTAATTATAATATAGTTAAAAAATTATTAATTTAATTATTAACATTAAATTTGTGTATAATTATAATTTTTATTTTATTCTTAATTTTTTGGTAAATATATTATTCATTTTCTCTCATCTTTATAAAAGAGAGAAAGATACAATTCAGAATATATTAATTAAAAAAGTAAATAATTCATAAAATAATTGAAATGAAATTTTATAAAAGAGACAATTTTTTTCACAAATTATTGTTCAATTAAAAATTATTTCACAAATTATAGCAATATAATGTATGTGTGTTTTTATTCGTTTAAACTTTCACTTTCACTCTCACTTTTCATTTTTCAAAGTACTTTCAATGTGAATTTTTATGTCTGGGTAGCTCATTCACGTTAACGAAAATTAACTCCTATTCAAACACACCTATAGAAGTTAAAAACATGAAATCTTTGAAGTAAAGTATATATACATGGATCGAGATTCTGTGGACTTGAGATGGAGCATAATTAAGTGACTGGTCTAAATCTTCTTCGTTCCTGTCTTTCTCAATAGAGAACATAATAAAAGTATGCAAAGTTGGTGTCTAATTGGGGTGAAAAAATTGTGTATAAAGTGATTTTTATAATTAATATGTTAGAGAAAGGACTAGTATGAAAGGGAGTAGGAAGGTTGGTGGCTCAGAAAAGAAAAGACAGAGTGGGGTTTAGCATGGTGGTATACTGATAGAAGTTACCCCACTTGATAAAGAGTGAGGCACATGCCAGTAGGTTTGTATGATTCCATCTTGCATTCCTTCTTCTTTTTCGTTTCTTATGTAGCTTCTAAATTTGATGGTTGACAGCATCCTATGGCCGAATATGTTTTAAATTCATATCATTTGGTAAGAATTTGATTTGTGCTTTGCACCCTATTTTAAATTTAGACTAAAATTAAAAGGTATATACATAACAATATCTTTAAAATTATTAAAAATATAAAAAAAGATGTGAAAAATCTATTAAATAAATTAGAGATGATAAGTTAAGAATGACATTTGCCATTCTTCAAGTAAGAATAGACTAAAAGATGGAGTTATTCTCAAAATAGTAACTCTAATTTAATGTGTAAGAGTTAAAAAAAAAAAAACTCTAAATCTGTTATGAAAAATATTGGAGAGAAATAGTTGAAATTAATTTAGGGAATAAAACTAAATTTTAATCCAAAAATATTAATAAAGTGTTAATTTTAAGTATAAGGATAAATTTGAGAAGAGTGAGAAAATTTTAACATAAAATAATTAAAAGAAATTATTTTACAATTACAGCCATGTGAGATTTAAAACAAAAAGTTAACTTTATGGTAATAACAATTTGGGCCTAGCTATTGGCCCAATTACTAGTGAAGGATCGTGAACCTAACTGGTTTCTAGAAGTGAACGTGGGTATGACTTCGTCCACAGAAACAGTTGAGAACGTGCAGGACGGGGCCAGAAATCTCGGAAGCAGTTTATATCTCAACTGTGAGGTAACATGCTTATAAATACAGATTAGTAGCTACTGAAAAGGTACACACACATTCTAACCCTTTCTTTCAATTACACAGAGCACACACCCCACGTCAATTGGTGTATCTCTGTGATCATCTGCTTCGAGGTATCATTCTCCATTGATATCCTTGAAGTTGCAGAGTTAGAGTGATCAAACAGAAACCACACAATACTTTTGTGCTGTACATTTGTGTTCTGGAAATAAACGGAACATTGGCGCCGTCTGTGGGGACGTTAAAGTTCTAATCCCACGCAACAGCAATGGTGAACACTAGAAACAGTCAATCCATACCACGTTCTGATATGCCTAATAGGGAGATTTACATACCGGAGAATCAGAATGTGGTGCCACCTACGAGACGAGACGAAGTGCATGTGACAGAAGTTGTTTCTGATGTGGCTTCTTCTCCCGTTCAGACAAAGCAACGGAGACAATTTCTGGCAGGAAGGACGGACCAAGAGGAGGAGCTGGGAGGACAGTTCGTCAGCAATGCTCTCGGTTCAATCCTGAGCCGAATTGAGAACATGGAAAGGAGGCAAAATCTTCAAAGACAAGAGGATATCCGAAATATTACACGCCAAATGGAAGAATGAAACGAGGATTGGAGACGTGTTGAGATGCAACGTATGACACAATTGGAACAAAAATTGCAGAATATAGTGGAGCAGGTGCGTGCCACGAACCGCGCAGAAGGATCAATACCTTCCGGACAAGATTTGAGGGAACATCTGAATCAGCTAAGAAACACCGAACGGGAAGAAGATCAGGAGCGGACAAAGGAACCATATCATGAGTGAGTCCGAGTACAGGAGCCGACGCAAGATGGAGGTAACGAGAACGATATCCCGCCCAACCGACTTGACGTTGACGGAAATCAGCACAACCGGATAGAAGCTGATGTGAATCGCACATGCCGGGTAGATAACGTGGAGCCCCAGCGGGTCCATCAGAGATTGATGGAACAAGACAAGTTGGGAGAGCCGGCCACACGTGGGAGAGAAGGACCCGTGTATCGCCGGAAGTATAGTCGGGGACAACAGAACAACAGTCCATTTGTGGACGAAATTGTGAACGCTCGATATTTGGATGACTTTGACGGGTCATTATTGTCAAAGTACGATGGAACGCAAGACCCCAAGTACACATTGACGACTTCGACTTGCAGATGTGTGTCAGGGGCATTGATGAGCCCATCATATCGAGGATTTTCGTTACCACGCTGACTGGGCCGGCACAAACATGGTTCCACACACTACCGCCACGTTCAATCAGGAATTTCGAAGATTTCGGGCAGAAATTCTTGTTGAATTTTGCAACTAGTAAGAAACAGCCAAAGTCCGAGTTCACTCTGAGAAAAGTAAGGCAGCTACCCGGGGAGACTTTACAGAGTTACTTGGATCGGTTTAAAGAAGCAGCATTACAAGTGCACGGGCTAGAAGAGAAGGTCCACGTTTACCTCATTTCTGCCGGGTTGAATGGTTCGTCGCGTTTTGCTAAGTCCATCTATAAAGACCCGGTGAAATCATTAACGGAGTTCTGTGCCCGGGCAAAGAAATACCTAGAGCTCGAGCAGATGGAGATCGCGAACAACTTAGGTCGACCGAAGGAGCGAAACGACAGAAGGAGTCCGCCTCCGAGAAATAGGGACCATTCGGAAAATCGAGCCCGGAGTAATGACGTAAAGACCAGGCCGGGGAAATATGAAAACAAATATGAAAAATATACACCGTTGAATGTTTCTCGTTCACAGATTTGGAAGGAAGTCGCACTCACAGAAATGAGGAAGGTAGAACGACCTCGCCAAAATTTTAGCCGGCCAGGGTTAGATAAGTCACGATATTGTGAGTTCCATAACGGGCACGGGCACACTACTGACCAGTGCTGGGACTTACGGGATGCAATCGAAAAGTTTGTCCGGGAGGGAAGACTCGGGCAATATGTGATCAAGACTCAAGGACGAAAGAACAAACGAAAGAGTGACGAGAACCAATCAGACAAGAAAGATGAAAGAAAGAAGGCTCGAGAAGACGATGACGCGTTTCCAGAGCCAGAGTTAGAATGCAACGTCATCTCGGGAGCTATGGGCGGCGGAGGTGACACCGCCAATCAGAGGAAGAAATATCTAAAGGAGGTGCTGTCGATTAGAGCACATCCAATATTTAAAGTCAAAACGGAGGAAGCTGAACCTCCCCTTTTATACTTTACAAAACAAGACATGGAGGGAGTGGTACCCGGGCACGAGGATGGATTGGTTATAACAGCCACGGTTGATAACTGCCGAGTAAGAAAGATGTTCGTGGATAATGGAAGTTCCGCTGACATAATCTTGTTGCATGCATTCAAGAAGATGAATCTAAACATAGAAGACTTGAAGCCATGCAAAACTACCCTAACCGGATTCAATGGAGGGAACACCAACGTAATGGGATCCATTTAGTTGCGGTTAACATTGGGAACGAAGGAAGCGTTCAGATCCGAAAAGGTGGAATTCGTTGTGGCAGATTGTCTATCCCAATATAATATGATATTGGGGAGGCCCACTATTCACAAATGGGACATTTTGATGTCTACTAAGCATCAAAAACTCAAGTTTGTCGGCGGTAATGGACAGGTGGTGACGGTCTGCGGTGACCAAAAAGATTCTCGGCAGTGTTATTACGACACAGTTCGAGAAAGCGAGAGTAAATACAGGTCAACACCCCAAAAGCCAAATAGAATTCAGGAAAGCCGAGATCGAGGACAAGTAAACTTGGTGGAATTGGATATGCGAGGAGAACCGGATGAATGGAGGCCAGAGCCAGTAGAAGAAGTAGAGCATGTTCAAATAGCCAATAACGACGATCAGGTCACTAACATTGGTCGAGTTATGGAGCCCGGACATAGGGCGGCACTCATTGAATGCTTGAAGAAAAACTGGGATGTTTTCGCATGGAAGGCATCTGAAATAATCGGAATAGATCTGGCGTTTTGTTGCCACAAGTTATCAATGTATCCGGGATCAAAGCCGGTAGAACAGAAAAAAAGGAAGTTGGGACCTGAGAGAACGCAGGCATTGCGGGCTCACATAGAAGAATTGTTACAAGCAGGATTCATACGGGAAATCCAGTACACCACTTCGCTTTCCAATGTGGTAATGGTTCGCAAGTCGAACGGAAAATGGAGAGTCTGCACGGATTACACGGATTTGAATAAAACATGTCCAAAGGATGCGTATCCAATGCCAAATATTGATCAGCTAGTGGACAGTTCGTCTGGGTACAAAGTCTTATCATTCATGGATGCGTTCTCCGGGTACAATCAAATTGCAATGCACCCAGAAGATCAAGAGAAAACGGCTTTCATCGGCGACAAAGCCAATTATTGTTACAACGTGATGTCCTTCGGACTAAAGAATGTAGGAGCCACCTATCAAAGAATGATGAATAGAGTGTTTGAACCCCAGCTCGGTCGGAATATCGAAGTATATATCGACGACATGATAGTTAAAACCGAAGAAATGAAGAACCACGTTGACGATTTGGAAGAAACGTTTAGTCGACTACGGAAATTCAACATCCGTTTAAACCCCCTGAAGTGTACTTTCGGAGTCGAAGCCGGGAAATTCCTGGGATTGATGCTGACGCATAGAGGGATAGAAGCCAACCTGGATAAGTGTCGTGCCATACTAGACATGAAATTTCCGACCACTAAGAAGGAGATACAACAACTGACGGGGAGGATAGTAGCATTGACACGTTTCATGCCAAAATCAGCAGAAAAGGCCCTGCCATTTTTTAAAATGCTGAAGAAGCAAGCTGTTATACAATGGAGTTCGGAGTGCGACATGGCTTTCGCCGACATGAAAAAATCCTTAGCAAGTCCACCGGTTCTGTCGAAGCCAGAAGTAGGGGAAGTTTTGGTGATGTATCTGTCAGTGGGAGATGAAGCCGTTAGCGCTGTCTTAGTACGAGAAGTCAAATCCGAACAGAAGCCGGTGTATTTCGTAAGACGGGCCCTGCGTGACTCTGAGCTACGATATCAGAAATTGGAGAAGTTGGCATTCGCATTGATCATAGCCGCAAAGAAATTGCGACCTTATTTTCAAAGTCATACCATTGTGATTCGGACAGACCAACCAATTCGGCAGGTACTCCATAAGCCAGATCTGGCCGGAAGAATGACAAATTGGACAGTCCAATTGTCCGAATTTGATCTAAGATTCGAAGCACGCCATGCAATCAAATCACAAGCTCTGGCAGATTTCGTACGAGAACTCACTCCTAGAGCTATAGGAACAGGAAATTGGTGGACGTTATATGTAGATGGTTCATCCAACAAGAAAGGAAGCGGCGCCGGGATCATAATTGAAAATCCGGATGGAGTAGCAACAGAGTTCTCCCTCCAGCTAAAATTCTCGACGTCGAATAATTAGGCCGAGTACGAAGCGCTAATCGCCGGATTAATACAAGCAAAAGAGCTGGAGGCTGAGAAGGTGAGGGTATACACGGATTCCCAATTGGTTGCATCACAAATTGAAGGTCGCTATCAGGTGAAGGGGCCCTTGTTAGCCAAATACTTGGGGCGAGTAATGGAAGTCATAACTGAATTTGACGAGGTAAAAATAAACCATATCCCTAGAGAGGATAACACCAGGGCCGACATCTTGTCAAAGTTAGCAAGCACGAAGAGTCCAGGAAGTAATCAAACCGTCGTCCAACAACAACTGTTGCAGCCCTCGTGTATAATGATGATCACCGCGGACCAGGATTGGAGACGCCCGATATTTGATTATTTGGACAAGGGCATATTGCCGGACGATGGTTTAGAAGCCCGAAAGTTGGTTAGAACAGCAGTCATGTTCACAGTGATAGAAGGAAATTTGTACAGGAAAGGGTTGCACAATCCCCTTTTGGTCTGCATAAATCCGGATCAAGTCGAGTACGTCTTATCCGAAATACACGAAGGCATTAACGGGTAACATATGGGGGCAAGAGCTTTAGCAAGGAAGGCACTCCGAGCCGGATACTATTGGCCAACTATGGGAGCGGACGCAGCCGAACACGTAAAGAGATGCGAGAGTTGCCAAAGGCATGCATCACGAATCCTGTCGCCGCCCGAAATGCTGCAATCCATCTCGGTGTCGTGGCCTTTCTTTAAGTGGGGCATGGATCTATTGGGCCCATTTAAATCGGCAGAAGGGCAAATGAAGTGGTTGATAGTCGCGGTGGATTATTTTACGAAGTGGATAGAAGTAGCACCACTGGCCACAATTACATCGGCCCGAGTACAACGACTTTTTGAAAGAAATATAATTTCAAGATTCAGAATTCCTAGAGAAGTCATAACCGATAATGGTACCCAGTTCACAGACAGAGGATTTAAGGAAATGATGGAGGGCTTCCAGATCCGGCACCAATTCGTGTCGGTGGAACATCCGCAATCTAATGGGCAAGCAGAGGCCGCAAATAAAACAATTCTAGAAGCTTTGCGGAAGAGGATGCACGACGCCGGATCCAGCTGGGTAGAGCAGCTATACTAAGCGCTTTGGGGGATCCGGACCACTGCCCAATCATCAACGGGAGAGACTTCATTCCGGATGACGTATGGAAGCGAAGCTATGATACCAGTCGAGGTCGGACAACAATCATGGCGACGGACTCAGGTACTACGGGAAGGAGAAGAAGCAAACAATGAAGTCCTGGCGTTAGAATCATCATTCATTGACGAAGTCCGAGTAGCAGCCCACGCTCGAGAACTTCAGATAAAACAGCAGATAGCTCGCACGTACAACAAGAAAGTGGTCCCTCGACAATTCGAGGTGGCCGAGTTAGTATTGCGACGAGCTGACATTGGGAACAAGAACGCCCGAGACGGAAAATTTGCATTTAACTGGGAGGGTCCGTATCGGATAACTCACAAGCTCGACAAAGGAGCTTATATGTTGGAAACATTGGAAGGAAAGCCGATCAAACGAACGTGGAACGCCGATAAACTCAAGAGATATTACAACTAGAATGATACACACTTCTGTTATCGAGGGTACGAACTCGGGAGTTATATTCTCGAGTACGTATGGTCCTCTGTAATGGAAAGTGTATCACTTTAATTTTATTTTCTTTTGCCGAGGGTACAAACTCGGGAATCACACCTCCGGGCACGTATGGTCCTTCTCCATTGAGAATAAGTTTTCTTTTCAGTCGAAAATGAATCCGGAAGTCATATCTCCGGATGTGATTAGTTCTATAAATTATGCCGTTGTAAATCTTAAGTGTGATATTCAGTTATATTGTAAGACAACGGTTAAGTTTAATAAAAAAGATATTCAGTATCTTGATGTTCTATACGGATAGAAGTCATAGTTCTTTTTAAGACGTGGCTCGACTAGATTCTAAAAACTTTGAATGATACGCTGACCTGTTCCGATCAAACTGAGAGAAGTGGAGTTATTCATGGTTAAAATCTAAGTCTAACGAATATAATATTTGGTCTTTGAAACCAAAAAGCTGCGCGCGCAATATTCTATAAACCGGGTAGGAACAACTTGGATATAGAAACTATTCAAATTAATAACAATACTACTAAAGTATATGTGCCAAATACTGTTAGAATACATGTTCTAGGCCCTCGGGCCCAACATCAACATAAAAATAAAACAAATACAAGTAAAACCGGTATTCCGGCCCTCCATTCCTTTTCGACGGGCTGGACGCCGGTGACAGACGGTTGCGAATCGGTGACAGGGGGTTGATCATTTGCAGGAGAGTCGGTAACCGGGACAGCAGGAGTCTCGTCGGCCTGAACGGGTTCATCAACCGCCGCTATAGAGGAGGTTTCAGCCCCGGTAGGAGGAACCCACTGGCCATCGTCGACGTAAGTCATATAATGCATCCCGGCAGTAGAGAGTTCCACTCCCGGGTTCAAGTATTGGAGTTGCTCGATGGCATTGGTGAAACTCTCCTCGGCAGCGGCTTTAAGAGTAATTTTCATGGCCGCGAGTTTATCCTCATAAAATCGGATTTGCTCTTCGTGATCAAGCTTTAAAGAGGCTTTCTCCTGCTCGGCAGCCTCCAGAGAGCCTTGAGCCCGACCCAAATCGCTCCGCAAAGAAGCAGAAGCAGCTTGGGACGCGAGCAACTCCTCCCTTAGTTGCCGGCTCTCTGCAGCCAGCTGAGCCCGAACCTTCTCGAACCCGGCCTTGGTTGAAAGAAGTTCCTCATAAGCCTTCTTTTTCTCTTCCAACGCGACGCCATACCTGTCGCATGTAAGCACTAAGTGAAACATCATGAATAAAAATTCTAAGAGTTCGCGATAAAGATGTATACCTCTCCCGCACCGCAACAAGTGCCCGAGCCAAAGATGCTGACCGGAAGGCATATTCTTCAACGCAGACGAGCTCGGCCAATTCTTCGCCCACGGGGGCACCGGGATTGAGCATATAGGAGGGAGGCTTGGTCAATTTTATTAAATCCTCACTCACTCCTTTTTTCCAGACGTTACCCGGAATCGCCCGAGATTCGGAATGATCGGAACCAGTAGTGGGACCGGTGCGCCGCTGAGACGTCGCCACGGTCAGATCCACGGTTGCCACCACGGGATTCAGAGTAGTCGAAACCGGAGGACGGGGAGTTGCGGTGTGAACGGGGACAACCGGCGTGCTTGGAGTAACCTTGGCCCTCTTGTCTTCACCGTTTATCATGGTTCGGTAAGAACGAGGAGGGCGTTTACGCGACTTATTTTGAGCAACAGGCTGCTCGGAGGCTAACCCCTTACCTTTGTCCTCGACTGTCTTGGGGTTAGGAGCAGCATCGGACTTATTTTTGGGGGCAGGAGTCGGTTGCGGTCCCATATCGGCTACAATGCAAAAGAAAGAAAACGTCAGAAGCAATACATACAGTATACTTGACACAATTAAGGAATCAGAGCAAACCGTTTCGATGGCCAATATAGTTAGATATGACAGGTTGGCCATGTGCATCCACATACTCGGAAATAACAAAAACAGACGAAGCATCGGAGTCAGACAATTCCTCCTCGGCGAACCGGTAGTTTGACCGATCCTGCTTATAATGATCCTCAGACCAATAAAGGGGAAAGGACCATTCTACGTCGGAGGATTCGGGGCCGGATAAGAAGAATGGTCGTCGACCAGGTTTAGCGACCACCTTAAAGTATTTGTCCTTAAAACCCCGGAAAGAGTCCGTGAAGGGTTTAAACAATTTTCGCTTACTTTGACTTCGGAAAGATATCCAACCTTTCCGGTTAGGAGGTTCCCTACCCGTCCTAGGAGTATGAGGAAAGAAATAATAAAAGAAGAGGGGGACAGTGCAGGGAATCCCCAAGTCTTCACAAAATAATTCAAAAGCATGGATAAAGCCCCAACTATTTGGGTGAAGTTGGGAAGGGGCTACCCGGAGATGAGTTAAAACTTCGACTTCAAAGGGAGAGAAAGGAAAGGTTATGCCTATTTGGGTAACTACGTCCTGGTAAAAAAAGAAAAAATTGGGGTCGTTGCCCTCTCTCCAAGCACAAACGGGCTCACCCAAAAGGGGAGCCCGGATCACAAACCCATCTTGTTTCCCTACCGGAGTGGACACTATACTAGGGAGATTAAGGGTGGATAAAGTCTGAAGGACTTCGTGAGTCACCCAATTAAATTTGGATGCCAGAGCCGGAGCCACCTCCGATTGAGACTCAGCAGATATGGAGTCGTCTATAGATTCCAAGGCAACATCCATTATACCTACGTAAATGAAGGAGAAAAACAAAAAATTAGTAAACATACCTGGATTCAAGGCTTCAAATACAGAAAAATTTGAGGTCGGGACCTCGTCGCCGCCAACACGGTCGCGTGGGGTCGGGACCTCGTCGCCGCCGACCCGGTTGCGAAGCTTTGGCAGAGGTTTTTTGGTGGAAGATAATATGGGGTTATGCCGACAACATCTCAAAATTGAATCAGCAATGTCGTCGGAGCCAAGTTGACTATAATACATGGCCTCCGAAACACAATCAATACAAGCATCATATCCGACTTCCATTACTTCATCTGAAGATGAGGATGACACCTTATCCGGCGACGAAGAGGTCTCATCCGACGAAGAAGAGAGACCGGTAAGAGGATTGAAACGACGACAAGGGAGGCCTAATGAAGGATCTCTTGGGCCACCAGTGTTAGTGGGCCCAGGAAAGTGGGAGGCCAAAATAGGAGAAGTCCCAGAATGGGCCAAGTCCGGTTTAGGTGTAGGGCCTACAGAGTTTGAAGGGGGCGAGAGAACACCGGTAGGGTTAGACCCGTCGCGGGGGTTAGACCCATCGCATTGATACGGCAGAAGAGGAGTGTTTGGTTTGCCTTTCCTGGAGGAGGAAGACCCTCCGGTATGGCTGCGAAGGGGATCACTTTCGCTTTCCCCCGCCGGAAAGGGAAGACCAAAGAATAACCAGGCGGCCCTAGGGCTGACGCGTTTCCGCAATTCCGCCTCTTCCTCTGGGGACATTTTCATGATGAATAGAGGCGAAATGCAACGCAGAAAGAGGAATAGAAGAAGAAGAAAAGGAAATCCAGTACAGAAATAGAAGATGATACAGCCCTAATCACTAATGCAAGTGTAAACTATCAAATTATGAACTTATAAAAGCAAAAGCTTAAAGAAGAGCAGAGAAAATACCTGCCAAAGGAGAAATAGCGAGAACTGAGGGTGGATGAATGGAGAAAGCACTCGAAGAAAATTTGAAAGATTGTTGAAAGAGAAGAGAGAATAGGAAGAGAAAAGCAGGAGAAAATGACAGAAGTGACAAATGAAAGGAAAGGAAATAGAAGAAGTGTGGGATTTTCGGGAATATTTCAAATATAAAGATAAAGGAAGTAACCGCCAATTGGAAATGAAACGGTTCATGAAACCGCAACTAAGGAAACGAAACGATGCAAGGGCATATTGGAAAAAACATATTTGTATCTGGGGGCAGGGAAGTAAAATCATAAGGAGTGCAATGATTATTTAAAATATGAAACGACAGGTCTTTTAATGCATTGGTTGACAGTAATGGCAGGAATAGTAACCATCTATACATAGGGAAGGTCAATTGCCGTTGAAGGCATGGCGGCTACCCGAAGATGTTTCCCCTCCTTGTTATGCCCGGATACGTGTATTCATGAAAATATTCTATCCGGTGATTTTCTAGCCGCGTCAATATTTTAATTGGGAAATTTCTTGAAACTTGTTTAGGGGCAACTCTAGTCGGGTGATCCTACTCGGATGAAGGGGAGTATAAATAATTCAGCCCATTGATACGACACAGTTTCTGATGATTATTGTCTTACACTACTCGGAATATTTCTATTCGGCAAAAGTTCACGATTGAAGATTTCTAACCGGAGAGGGCAATACATCCCGGTCATCAAGATTGCTCGATAACCGGGCTGGGGGGCAACTGTTATGGTAATAACAATTTGGGCCTAGCTATTGGCCCAATTACTAGTGAAGGATCGTGAACCTAACTGGTTTTCTAGAAGTGAACGTGGGTATGACTTCGTCCACAGAAACAGTTGAGAACGTGCAGGACGAGGCCGGAAATCTCGGAAGCAGTTTATATCTCAACTGTGAGGTAACGTGCTTATAAATACAGATTAGTAGCTACTGAAAAGGTACACACACATTCTAACCCTCTCTTTCAATTACACAGAGCACACACTCCACGCCAATTGGTGTATCTCTGTGATCATCTGCTTCGAGGTATCATTCTCCATTGATATCCTTGAAGTTGCAGAGTTAGAGTGATCAAACAGCAACCACACAGTACTTTTGTGCTGTACATTTGTGTTCTGGAAATAAACGGAACAATTTCAAAGAAGTTTAAGACTAATAATAATTTAGAAAGATAAATGTTAAAACAACGTATATAAGAACACATATTTTTCATGCGCCACAACTTTTTTTTTCTTCTGAAAACAAAATCATGTGCCACAACTATAAATTACATATTCAAATTTGAGACTATTGATTAAATTATTACAACTCAATGTTATATTATTTATACACATGATGATGAAAGAACATAATTTTTAAAGAGAAAGAGATACTACAACTAAAAAATATAAGATTGAAGACTATATATTTTAATCTTCTCTACCTAGCTTACAGGTATTTAGCATTTTTTCCTTTTTTTTTTCTATCATATCATACCTAGATTTTTTGAATGAATAATACGTGGTTTCCATATTTGATTTTATTTTTTTGTATGATTTTTTCTATCATATACATTAATGTCGAGTCTAAAAGTCATTCTTGTAAATGAAAAACTAAATGTGAGACCTTTAAACAAGTCTGCTTCAGAAAAAACCCTTCAAATAAGTCCGCTCAACTTAGTATCAATTCTTTGGAGCCTTAAATAATTTTATACAAATTACTCAATTACTTCATGTTGAATTAATCTTAATTAATTGCTTGTATTAATTATATACTGTTAATCGATGTTTTGCCATTATTTTGGAAATAAAAATATCGTATTTAATAAAAATTTAATTCTTAATGCATTAAAATTTAAAATATTTTTATTTAAAAATTATTGACAAACATCTTAAAGATAATTATTAATTACTGTTTACCTATTTTAAAATAAGAAAAGTAAATTTTTAACCTGAAAAGAATTGTCAAGACTGAAAACCTTGCTTCATGTTCCAAAGCCTCCCATATAAAAAAAATTGTTTTAATTTTTTTTTATGTAAAATTGTTTTGATTTATGGTTGAGTAAATGCAATTTGGCGTGGAGAGAAAGGGAAAGATTTTTCGTTTTATCCATCATGTTCAGAATGTGTGTCAAAATCACCATCCAAACTAATAACATGTATCAAGGTTTCCCTTTTATCCTACCCTTTCCCTTCTATGAAAACATGTACTGCAGCCAACTAAACTGGTAAACAAATGGACGATGCAGGATTGACACTTCCGATTGAAAGTTTCTCTTATACTACCTTGTGACTTGGATTTAATTTTTAGCGGTAGTAACAGTAAGATTTTTTTTTATTTATTTATAGAAAGTAAGAATTTTTTTTTACTCGTATTTATAATAATTGATTATATTATATAAAAGGAGTATGAATTGGATTAAATGCCTGTTGGACAATTGCCACCAATTGCAACGGTCGAATTTGATAGTTGATACTATCACTTTGACTTGGTTTAGTATCTTGACAAAAATAATTTTTAATTAAATTTATTTATTTTTGATCGAATTTTAAATTAGTCAAAAAATTTATTCTTCTAATAAATAAGAGAATTAAAATTAAAAAAAAACTTTAACTTGACCTGCAAGGACGTTTAACCCGAAAACAACTTGAAACGATCATCATCATCTTCACATTGAGACATTAATCAGAATCTTCAATAAATTAATTAGGAAATTTCATAAAGACTCTACGACTGGTCGAGGTTAATTGAATTCAATTCACCTGTACTAGCTAGGTGTTTGGAAACTTTGTAAATTAATACTAGTATGTACGTCCATGAGAAATTGCTCTATTTAATGAATAACTAACGGGGTAGGGGTACCTGATAAGTGATAACTATATATAAAAGCTTCGCATAAATTCAGTTTATGGTTGATGTCTTATGCCGTGTTTGTAAAACACTTATATGTTTAACATAACTTCCGTTCATTTCAGTGAGACAAAAGAGTCACTTTAATTAGAAAGTGTGAATATATGTTTAACGAACTGTAAATAATTAAGAATCCAGACATATACTTAATATCTTTCATAAAATTATACTACTATTAGTACATTACACATTGCACGAGGTTTCATACAAAAAACGTGTCCGGGAGACATGATACAAAGTACATGTTTGGATAATGAGAAATAAATGTTAGTTTATTTTGATTGACTAAATCAAAATCACATAAGGTGGTCCATTCATCTTATCTTTTAAGATTGAGTTGTTGCTAATCTTATCAGTTAATTTTATCTCTTATCTTTTTAGTAACTAAATCCACATTTTATGCATATCAAAAATAATCTCTTTGATGGGAAGAGATTATAAAAGGAGATGTGCACTATGACCAAGGTCCCTGTGCTTGCTATCTGAAATTCTCAATACACCATGAGTGAGTGATAGTGAAAGCAGAGAAGATCATTAAGCCAAAAGTCAGATTACTTTGGAGACTCAAACTGTTTACAGATTATTTGACTTACGGACAACTGCAAATCATCTTCAAAGCAAATAAGAATAACAATGGCGTGAGGTATTTATGATCTTAATTTTTTCGCATTTAATCTAATTGCTTATGTTGATTGTGTATAAGCATGATTAGATTATTTAGTTTTTCTAACAATAAATATTTCAAAATTTTATTACTTTAAGATTAACATACTTTTAAATCTTTCAAATTGGAATATAAACATGCGGAGTGAAGAAATAAAGATATATGTAAGCATGTTCAAAAGCAATATATGTTTTCAGTAGTTTAAAATAATATCAGATCATGTGGGAAAAAAAAGTTCATGATAAAGTGATCTGATATGTTAAAAGTGTATATATGATACGAATTATATATCCTTTTCAGTATTTTTACTTGGGACATGCACTATGTCTATATACGCTCCGTACCCTTCACGTCACTCCTTTTATTTTATTTTCTGAACAGATGCCCCCTTCTCTGACTTGTACACAGACGAGGTTTTCATTGTGTTCCGGCGGATTTGGATTTTCTCCATTTTTTCTATTACTAAGCTTTGGAGATAATAAATGTCACATTTCATAAAATATATATTATATTCATTTCATTCATTATCTTAAAAACTTATAAAATGGAAGACATAGAGGGGGGGAATCCATTTCCGTTTCTGACTCAATTTTGCTCTCCGAGTGTTGTTATTTTTGCTCTCGGAAAGTTCCCAAACTAACAAAAACCATGCATACTGTCCAGCATCATTCAAATTACGCAAGGTTGGTACGGGTGAAATTAAACTAAACGTCTAAGCCTTTCAGCTCTACGTACCTGGCTTGATTCAATTACGCATGCATGCTCTGTGACTCTATATTTTAATTATATGGAATTCCAAAGGTTTTACACTGCATTTCTAACACAAAATTCCTCATTCTCTTCTTTTATTTTTGTAATCAACTTTTTATTAAATAAAGTTGAAAAAAATTATATTACTTCAATAGTATAATTCAATGCAAATAAATGGTAATTCTTCAATAGAATAATTGATTCAAATCACTTTTTTTACATAAAAAATAGTTAATTGTGTAAATATAAATAAATCTTATATTATTACGTCCAGAAATAATAATGATAATATGATAGATAGATTTGGAATACGAATATTATTTATGTTATTGCACAAGTATTTAGTTGTATTTACAATTGAATGGGTATGTGGACTGTGATACCACCGAATATTGCACAAAGGCACAAAGCATAAGTAATTACGATTGAAGGGAACATTAGAGACTACAAGCAAGGTAAAGAAAAAGGAAATAAATAGATATATTGGTCTGATTTTGCTTTCGAGGAGGTTGATGAAGTTCGAAGCATGCTTTCGATGGGACGAATATATAACTTGAGTAATGGTCCCTAACGTAAATCATAGCAGCACTCTCATAGTCCCATGAGCTAACATCATCATTTTATATAACGACTGAGAATGTACAATATTTGAAGAAAACAAAAACAAAAAGGCCCGTTTTTTTTCCTGGTTTATTTCTCAGCTCAGGCCTACAGATGAAATAATTAATTTGTATAAGGAAATGTTTGGTATTGATTGAAGTATAAATGAATGAAGGTAGTTAATGTCACAAGGATATACTAACGAGGGCCGGCACCATTAAATATTTAATATATTAAATATCACTTAATTAATATTACTTTCTTTCCTTGATCAATATTGTAAGAGGTTAAAAGTAGTAGTGATATTTTTTATATAGTTTAATAACTTTAAAAAAAGTATTAATTAATTAATTTTATACATTGGATATATATCAAATATAAATTTGTTTTCATTAATTATTCTCTACTTGGTCAAGAGGTACCCAAAAAATATATTTTTAGATACTTGGGATCAATTTTGCAAAAAGGTAGAGAGATGGATGAAGATGTAGATCATAGAATCAGAGTAGAGTGAGTGAAATAACATAGTGCATATGAGTTTTTATGTAACAACCAAATTTTCCTTAAGATAAAAAAAAATTCTATAAAATAGTTGTAAGACCTACAATATTATATGAAGTTGGATATTGACCAGCACATATACAACATGAGCATAGAACAAAGATAGTATAAATAAGGATGGTAAAGTGAATGTGTGGCTATACGAAGATGGATAAGGTAAGAAATTAAGATATTCGACAAAAAATAATAGTAGTTCCGATGAGTGAAAAGATGAGGAAACATGAATTGAGGTGGTTTTGACACATAATAAGACGGCCCCGGAATGCTCCAGTAAGAATAAGAGCTTGACACGAAGAGTAGAGGTAGATCAAAACTTACATGGGAAAAAGTAATAAACAAGACTTAATGAATGTGATATATATATATATATATATATATATATATATATATATATTGACGGAAGCTGTATTTTAGGACGAAATAGAGAACAATTATAAACTTATTGAAAGGTTAGACATGTTATTATCTCTATGTTCCAAATATTTCCTTTTTAGTTTTTTCCTCATTTTTTCACTATTTTTTTCTTTTATCTTATTTTATTTTCTTTTGTCTTATTTCTCCTTTTTTCTTCCTCTCTTGTTTTTTTTCTAACTTCCTTGTATTTATCATTGAATTTATCTACCATCGACCCAAATTTATTTGAATTAAAAGTATTGTTAATGTTAATGTATCTTTTTCCTTATAAGGTAAATGCTAATCAATTCCCTTTTTATAAAAAATATTATATTAAAAAACAGAAAACAAATATTTATTTTTTAATAATTAATATATTTAATATACAATCTATTAAATATTCCTTAACTAATATTCTTAACATACTTGTTAACAAATTGCAAAAACCCTTTTGGGCAGGTACATTTTTAGTCTCTTATTTGCAATTTTGATAGTATCTGACAATTTATCGTGAAATATGTGACCTTTGAATCTAAAAGGCGATATAAGTATTATTTAGTACATGTATAATTTCTATGATAAATGTTCAATCAGATTGGCTATTGATTTGAGGCAGAATAATAATAAAATAAAAAAAGCGTTTAAACTTTTTATCTGAAAAAAAGAGAGACTTCATAGACGTATTTATATATATGTAACGGTTGACATATTGTTGTCATTTGTCAAACTGGACAATACTTATAGGTCGTGGCCATAGAATAGTTTAAATCGTATTGTATATAATATAACTATATATTAATATTAAGGCAACAATTTTTTATTATTAAGATCTTGTATGTAAACAAAATTGTTGCTTGTACAATAGGCATAATCACATTTCAAAAGCTTTACTTATTCAGATGATAACTATTTTATTTTAACAATAGTGTTGAACGTTTTTGTAAATTAAAAAAATATTTTTTTTCTTGAAATAAAGTATCCTCAAGACAAAAGTCAGGTAATTAACTATCGAAATATAAAATTTATTAAAATGGATTTTGCTTCTTCTAATAAAGTATTTTCTTTACGCATGATAAGTTAATCGAATCTCAAAAATTAATTTTATCTCTTCTAATAATTTTTTTTCATATGTATTATCAGAATATTGAACTCCTATTATCATATTTAAGGATTTCGATCATTTATCAATTGTGTTGAATCTTATTGATAAAAATATATATATGAACCCAGCATGCTTAAAGCATATCAAATGATAACATTTATTTATTTTTATTTTATGACTCTTACACTTGTTTATGTGATCATGACGACGTATTACAGAGAAATAAAACCCAGCCGCATGCAATAGTAATATATTCTAAACTAGAGCTAGACACGGACACGGACACAGTTGGTTTCATAGTTATATATTATTAGTTAATTGCCTCTCTTACTTTTATACCTAGCTTTTCATGGCCTTGGCAGGGCAATAATATAATCTTATATAAGTATTACTTTAAAAATAAGATGCATCGTTACTTTAATTCTTTGAATATTTTTATTCTTCAATCATTCTTTAAAAAAATACAATTTTTTTATAATAATCTTTCAAAAATTAATTTTAAATTATTTTCGTTCAAAATGCAAACTAATTTTCAAATTAATTGATGACAATGCAGTATAGAAGGATAAATTTAATGAAAATTTTATATTTTTGAGAGACTAATTAAAAAATTATAACAAATTGTTTGATGACAAATTAATATACCAATGTGAACATTTTCGACTAAAGCACTTAATGTCATTTTTTTTATTGACATAATATCAAATTATTTAGTATATCATTTCGATTAAAGCACTTAATGTCATCCTGAATTCGTTGTGTAACAATTTATGCAGCAAAATCAGACTTTTATTATGTTTTTTTTTCATAAAAAAATATCCAACAAAATTATACTTTCTTAATTGGTCCCCACTTGCATGACAAAACTGTGGTTCCTTTGTGCACTTTTTCACATACCCAACTACACAGGCACACTTTCACTAAATTAGTGGGGTGTGAAAAAAAAGTACAACAAAATCATGATTCTGGTGTACATTATACAATAGAATCGTGATTTTATTGTATAATATTTTTTACACCCTCCCTAGTGCAATGGAAGTCTGTTTTTATTGTGAATTGTGAGAAATTGTATCTTTGGAATTTTAGAGTGCTGGTAGGGGCAAAAAATAATGTTGTTGGGGCCAATAGCAAACCCCAAAGACTGAGAACCTGGAAAGATGGTTTTGGGCCTTTAGGTTCTAAAATGGCCTCAGAAATCTAATCATTCGGGTTTTACATCCGGTTGGGTCATTCTTCTGATTTATCATTGTTAATACTTAATATATGTTGTACTAGCGTTCTTTTTAGCATGCTATGTTGTACTTATGCAAGTAGCCTTGATATCTATTGAAAAATAAAACAAAACAAAATATTAAACACAAAAATATCTTCCAGATCGAAAAGTGGTTATGCCTAGATTGTAGATTTGTAATATCAATATTCACTCTCAAGTGACTTCATCTTCTAGAAAAAAATTCTCATTAAAATGATTGAGAGCAGGTTAATTAAGATTCGGGATGCTTTACCTTCAAAGACAAATTAGCTTAGCTAGAATTTACAAACTACTAAGATTGTCGTCCACTCCCTCCCAAACAGAACAACCAAAACTCCGACCAACTCAATTTCATAAGGAGTGAGACCCTATCGGATTTGAAGAAATAATGCGCCTAAATAAATCGATTTCATGAAAAGAGTTTGAGCTAATTTGGAATTTTGGATAGAGTTAATTTTTCAAACATTCCTAACATATTTGGTTGATTAGCGGTATCTATTCTCCTACCGAGAAAGTTCAAAACTCTAAATGGACACGAAAAGCAGGAGGAAAAATCAACTTTGGTAGGCGACTTGTGGTTGTGGTGAGATAAATGGCACTGGGAAGGCAACCAAACAAACCATATTAACATGATTTGGTTTCCTAAGGAAAAGGATATGTCTATGTTGCGAACTCGGTAAGTGTACCGATCGTTCCAAGTAAAGTATCATTTTCACGAGGATTGAAACACTAATTTATTTGTAATTATTATCTTTATCTTGGAAGAAATAAAATTAAAGTGGTTTATAGTTTGTGTTGTGAATTGAAGAAATTAAAATAACAAAGATAAATTGTTATTGAAATTAAAGATAAAATTGATTATGATTTTAGAATTTATGGGAAAAAATTGTAGTCAGAGCACTCAACCTTATTATTCCTACCTCTTTTATTTGGATTAGTTACTAAATTAATTGTTCTAAATGTTCATATAACGTATTTCTCCATCAACTAGTTAAGCCCTAATCCCTTAGTGACTTTAATCCTTTAATTTAATCAAAACTCTAATTCTTTAGTGACCTCTCATAAATTAAGCATTAAGAAATACATCAATTATTCCACAATCACACATCCCTATCCCTAAGTAATGTAACAATTATTACTTTATTATTGTCAGAAATTAAAGTTTCAATATCCATATTGTAAACCCTAACCCTCAGAACTTTATTAGAATGATCAGCCCTAATAAAGATATAATCAATACAAACAGAGTAAAATAAAATAATTTAGCATAAATAATATAGGAATCAATCCAATTAAGAAGTTCACATTAAGTCTAGGCTCTAACTACAAAGATAAAGAAATTAGCCAGATATAATGATGTCTAGCTTTAATACAATGTCTAAAAATAGATTAATGAGATAATGGAAAAAGAGTATTCAAACTCCCCCTCAATCTTGACACTCTCTTTAATCTTCCTATCTTCCTTTTTTCGTCTTCTTAATCTTGTCAATCTCCCTGTTTCTCTATTTCTGTCTATCTGAACCGCCTTCTCCTTAACCCTTATGTTTCTATTTATACTTAGGTTATAGAAGCCCTAATAATTTCCAATTTTTATGTTATAAGCTAATTCATGATACGCGCGACTGGCGCAAACTTCCAGTGTATGTGGCGCGATTGGTGTGGGTTCTGGCATGACTGGCGCCAACTTCCAGAATCCATCTGGTATCTTCTGACTTCTAGCGCGATTCCTGCGCAGATGACGTGAAACCCCATAAAACATTAGCTTCTTTATTTGCTCTTTTCTTCCCTTTCTTAGCTCCTAATATCAAAATTGCAATAAATCAAAGATAAATACAATAATGATAAAACTTATACCTATTCTAACAATTATTTGATATTTTTTACTTAATTTCTTAATTATTTTAACTTAAAAACTACTATGTACTAGCAGCATATCAGTACTCAAATCTTATGGTCAATGATTGTTAAGTAAAGTAGAATAAATAAAGCATCACCATAGAGAAATTACAACTAAAATATTTGCTTGCTCCACCATCCCTACTCCTTATCATAGTTCCTTGTTTAATTACTCTCATATCATAGCAGTTGTTGAATCTAGCTATTCTAAGCTTTTTTCAAAAATCAAAATGGCACTTCCCAAGCTTTGTTTTGTAGTTTTATTCCTAAAATTTTCCTTCTTTTTTCTCCTTACATCAACCCAATCTAGAGCAGCGTCATCTGACTCAAACTTGTTCCGAGAATACATCGGAGCTTTGTTCAATGGTGTCAAATTCTCAGATGTACCCATTAACCCAAATGTAAATTTGCACTTCATTTTGTCCTTCGCTATTGACTACGACACATCATCAGGTTCACCTTCTCCCACCAACAGAAAATTTAACATCTTTTGGGACAACCAAAAGCTCACCCCTTCCCAAGTTTCATCTATTAAGGCCAAAAATCCAAATGTTAAGGTGGCCCTTAGTCTCGGAGGAGACACTGTTTCAAGTGTTTTTGCTTAATTTGATCCATCTTCAGTTGATTCATGGGTTTCCAACGCGGTTTCTTCACTCACCAACATAATCAAGGAGCATAATTTGGACGGAATCGACATTGACTATGAGCATTTCAAGGCAGATCCTGAAACTGTTGCTCAGAGCATTGGAAGATTGATACAAACTCTGAAAAACAATGGGGTCATTACTTTTGCTTCAATTGCTCCTTTTGATAACGATGAAGTTCAGAGTCATTACTTTGCCTTATGGAAGAGTTATGGACACTGGTATGGGATATTAATCTTATTTATATCTTTTTATTTTAAATTGGTTTGTTATATATTTTAAATATAGACTAGTTGTTAGTTTGTTAGACATAATCTTATCTAGTTGTTTTGGTTTCATCTTATCCAGTTTGTTATACTTTGTAATCTATAATCTATTATTTCAATCAAATACCCTATATTCTACATTTATATAGAATTGTGGTAATCAATTACAACATATGACAAAGGCACCACCGTGTCTCAATTTATTGATTACTTCAACAAAAAAAGCTCGAACTATATAATGGTGGAAAGGTCTTGGTAAGTTTCAAAAGTGATGGGAGTCGTGGGTTGACCCCTGACAATGGATTCTTCACTGCATTTAGTATGCTAAAGACTAAGCAAAAACTTGATGGTATCTTTGCGTGGTTTGCTGATGACTCCAAGGCAATCACAGGACCTGTTGGCAACTCCCAATTAGGTTTTGAAGTTAGTATACTTCGTATCAATTTTAATATGTTAGTGTGCTTGATGGCTATTACATTTAAATTAATAACGTTTGTGTGTATAACGATGTATACATACATGTAGCTTAAGCCTTTTCTTGAATGTGTGTAAACAGACGTGTGTGTTGGTCTTGTGAAAGTTGAAGTTGGAATCACAATTTTACGTTACTCCTTTAATAGTTGTTTTTCTTTTTTGGAGAAACCCTTTAGTAGTTTATTTAGGAACCACATTTTACTCCACTATCGAATAAACACAACCGTAAGCAATTTCTTTTCTCATGTTGAATCAGATCATGGGACAAAAAAAAAAAAAAACACGTTACTCTGGGTAATGGGTATTTTCGTTTGGGACGCAACTCCATTTTTACCTCCAAGTTGCCCATTAAGACTTAAAGGGTACTATTTGATTCTTTCTATATTACTAGTAGTTTTTATTTTTTTATTAATACATCTTTCTTTTTTATCGTTAAAGAAGTGAGCACCCAATGAAATAAATTATGAATGTTGAATAAGATTAATGGTCTAAACTCTACAGAAAGTCCTAAACCTTTGAAAGTATTTCTTAACACAAATCAACATGAACGTCAAAATATTTGAATATAATTGAAGTGGTAAAAAAAACCAATTATATATTTCTTATTAGTTATAATTGAATTGGTAAAAAAAAAAAAGTAGTAAATAGTTATCTGACAAAGTTCATTGCTATTTTTTTTTTCTTTTTCGAGTCGTTTTACGCAAAAGACGTTTTATGTCATTTGGCATTTTTCTGGCAAAACTAAACAGACTAGTTTCATTGGTCTATCGAAGAGAGACACATGTGAAGGACGCGTAGAGATTTACTAATTATATAAACGAGTTTGCGTACTGATAGGAGATGGTGTTTCTAATGCACAATGGCAATTTCCATTCTCTCAAAATTTTGCCACCTCCGGTTATAGCTTCAGAGACGTTTATTTCTACATTTGCAGGCTTCCTCTTAAAATCCTCACATTCTTTGGGCATAGGGTTTGTTTAGTACATTCTTGATTTGGGCTCCAATCCAATTATTCTGATATTTTTGGTATGAATCACTATTATTTAACTATTTTTAGGATACAAAAGATTAATTCGTTTCATATCTTAAATTAGAAAGACAAAACGAGAAAACTATTGGATAGAATATTGAAATGAAAAATGTTTTAATTTATTTTAAATCATCCAAACAACAGAATCTGATATTATTATTTTATTTTATTCCTTTTTATCAATCCAAATATAGTATTAATATTTCCTTGATGGAGTTGCTATTGTAGTGTTCTTTAAACTAAACATGTAATTAATTCGCGTTACAATATTAGTGGATGAAGAGACAATTAGTATATGAAGCGTACAGATTGTCTCATGCAGCCCCTCCCTTCCGCCATCTTCATCATCTCTACCTTTATTTCAAACTTCAACTTCTCTGTTCTTTCTCTTTATAATCTTTGCTGACTGTAAAGTTGTGTCGTGTTTATGGATTGGTCTGTTGAATCTAAAATGATGACAAGCATATTTTATTAACATTAAGTGATATACAAACTTGTTTCATTATATATAAAAAGATAAAAATTAACAAATTAAAAGAACAAGAATGAATTATATATATATATATATATATATATATATATATATATATACCATATTACGTACGATACAATTTATTTGATTTTATTTTTATAAATATATATGGAACTGATTTGATTACCCTGGAAGGGTCTTACATGAGTAAATAATAATAAACAGAATACATATATATATGATCGAGTAAGGGAATTAAGATGATAGTACGTAGCATGCAGTAGCAGAGTGGAGTGGCTGCATCACGTGCGATGCACTCAGTCCTTATTAGGAGCATCTGCATAGTAATTATGGTAATGAATGGAAACTCCAGGAGCCCTTCTCTTCTTGAGAATGTCCATGCCACCGAGAAAGAAGACGATCGGCGACAGCGTGGCCCAGTCCTCGTTCTCAGCGCTGTAGCCAGCAAAGAGTTTTCTTCTGGGATAAAGCTTGGTTAGTTCATTGTAGCGCTTGACCAATGTGGTGGGGTCGAACACAGGATTGACCTCGCTTTGGAACTGGTAATCGACCCAGTCAACGAAGAAGGACACAGCGCTGTACAACAATGGATAGTATTCTTCGTTGAGAGCAAAGGAGGGAGAAATAGAGGCCTCGGTGACCACCCCGTTTTCCTTGAGGTTCCTTATGAGCTGTCCCACGCACTCGATAAAGTCACCGGGGGAGGCATCGATGTGCTCGTAAAGCACGTCGATGCCGTCCACGTGGAGGTTGTAGTCTTCGTTCTTGATGAGGTGCGTGAGGGACTCGGTGGCGTTGTTGATCCAGGTTTTGTTGTTTAAGGGTTTGAAGGGGTGTTGGGTGCCGCGGTTGCCGATGCTGATGAAGACTTTGATGTCCACGTCGGGGTTCTTGTCCTTGAAGCGCGCGATGGATTCGGGGGTCACCTTGGTCAGGTCCCAGGTGGGTCGGAAAACGCCGTTGGTAGGAACGCCCTCGTCGTCGTAGTCGCTGGCGAAGGTCAGGGCGATTTGGTACTCCTTCAGGAATTTCGGGGACACAAACACTTGCAAGAACGAGTCGTCGAACGTGTATTGACGGAAAATCGACAACATTGTGGGAAGAGAGGACTTTATCGAATTGCAATTTGGGAGTTGTTCCAGAAATTGGCCAGCCCAAGGTTGCCTTATATAGTGAGGTTGTGTGCAGGGCAGGGAAAGGTGTTAACATTAGAATGAAGTATCACTTGAGTCTAATATGCAGTGAGTAAAAAATAATGTTATGTTATTCTATTAAATATTAGTTGCTGGAAAAATGTAAACAACCCATGATTTTGTTGAAAATTGTGTATATCTCATTTTGTGTTTAATGAATTTCATCCATGACTTTGTAATTTCTATAATTTTTAACTGATAAGAAATGTGTGAGAATGTATTGTTAGCAACCAAGTTAATATATAGTACTTAGACAATGGAAATTATACAATTAATTGAAAAATAAAAAGACTCGTAATAAAAAAAGAGAGACTTGATTTACGAAATTACATAAAGTGACTAAATGTTCAATTAAAAGGCAAGCTTTAATGATATTCAAGGGAAACTTATTGGAACAGCAAGGTGATGTTAGGATAGCGTGTCACCAACTTCCTACTATATAGTGGCTAAGTAAAAATAAAATAGTTCCTACTCATTGGCTACTTTTGGATGTGGTCCGGGATTTCCGAAAGCTACTTTCACTTGCTCTTGTGAGTAACTGACAATGAAACTGATCTTGGCAAAAATCTGTCCAAATCTTCTTTCTGTTTCTATTGGAAGTTTTATTTTATATTGTGAATTTCACGTCTAATTTTTAGTTATAAAGCTTTGTTTATTTTTCACTAACATGATTCAGTTTGAGGAAAAAAAATTATATTTAGAATACCTAAAATTATCTGGCAATAAGAGAGAAAATGAATACGTTCACAATCAAATACATTTATTTAATATTTATGATTGGATGACATGGTTACCCAATATCATATAATCTTATTTCTTAAATATGTGTGATAATTAAGAGGTTCAATGTCAAGCATGTTTGTGTGTGAAAAATATTTTTTAGAAGAGGTTGTTAGTTCCTTAAATAAATTGCAATATCTCAATAAATTAGTACTTAATTAACTTCTAATTGAGGGTACCCTAAATTAAAAAAAAAATCAATGTCAAAACACTCAAACTCAATATCACCCACCCTACACAAGGGATTTAAGTCGTTTTCTTTCACTAAAACCAACACATTTTTCTCCTTATTGCAAAATCAAATTAAGAAGATCAAAACAATAACAACTTTATTTTATAGGAACTGGATAATTGTTTAAGCTAAATTAATAAAAATTAAGACCTTCAGACACTGTAAATGCATTGATGGAGAACAGAAAGCTTAAACCTGCAACAAAAGAATTGATAGGTAGCGGGAGCGCATGAGCATGGAATAATAATAAAATAAAAACAGAAGAAGAATGCAAATGCTAAATGTCTAGTTTCATAATTCACCCGCGCGTTCTCATAAAATTCATATAATAAATAATTTTCTTTTCACGAAAATTGATACATTGGCGGGCAATGTTTAATTGGCGGCACCCAATCCATGCCCGAAAAAAGATTAACCGCGGGACCGAACCAGCCAAAACAAAACTCACTTTTTCATTCAACGGCTCAAGCCACGTCACTGATCCAAATGAAGTCTCTTCTCTCATCTTCATCGTACATAGCAACCAAATCAACGGTTCAGAACGCTCTTTAAAAACTAGCACACGGATCGACACAATGCCCTTGCCTCCTTATAAAAGGCATCCGCATCCAGCCCCGAATCCTATCACAACACTCATCTCCATTCTCCAACACAGGTAAATTAATTTCTCATATCGAAAATCATTTACACCACAACAATTTTTTTTTCATTTGATTTTATTTTTCGTTACTAAAGATTAGTGATTGTTTGGTTTGTGGCTTTGTGTGTAGATTTTGATTCGATTCAGGGGAGGTTTTAAGCAGCAGCAAGATGTCTGGGCGTGGAAAGGGAGGAAAAGGATTGGGAAAAGGAGGAGCAAAACGACACCGTAAGGTGCTCCGCGACAACATTCAGGGAATCACGAAGCCAGCGATTCGTCGTTTGGCTCGCAGGGGTGGCGTGAAGCGTATCAGCGGTTTGATCTACGAGGAGACTCGCGGTGTTCTCAAGATCTTCTTGGAGAATGTCATCCGTGACGCCGTCACTTACACGGAGCACGCAAGGAGGAAGACCGTTACGGCAATGGACGTCGTTTATGCGCTCAAGAGGCAGGGAAGGACCCTCTACGGATTTGGTGGTTAGGGTTTTTGCTTGATTTTCCTCGCCGGGGAAAAGTCTTGCTGTCAAGAAAGAAAAAAAAGAGGCATGGATTGGGGTAGATTTTTTTTTTTTTTTTTTATGTGGTGTTTGTAGTGAATGTGGAAAATTAGGAGCGATTATATGCTTACTTGTTGGTGGCAATTATGTGTTGTAACTACCCCGTTGAAATGTATAATTATTTTGGCTTTCTGTTTAACTCTTCTCCGTTGTTTATCTGCATTATCCATTTCTCGTTGTTCGAGTCGTATTAACTAGTGTTAAATTTGTAAAGCACTTTAACTTTAATCGTGTGTGTAATTCTATGTAGTGTTGTCACTCTGGATTTGAGCTCAGGTGATGTTTCTTTAATGTGAAACGATAGCATACTACATTGAAGCATTGTACATTCGAATTATTGCTGGTTTTGAAGGAGATTCAGCTACATGAGGAGTTCTAAGGTGCAGGAGAGGGATGCATGCTAAATTGTTTTGTGGGTAATGATGTTTGCATTCCTTTTTTTCTTTCTGCATCTTTTCATGTAAGTATTTTGGAACCTATTTTGTGAACTTTTTTTATAAAAAAAAATTATGGAAATTTGTTTTGGAAAAGAAAAAAACAACTGCAACTGCAAAATGAAGAGGGAAAAAAACAAGTATTGCAAATAGAATTACTTGTCATTGTTTATTATCCTTCATGTGCAGAAAATGGCCCAATTTAATGCGATGGGCTGCCTGTGTGTTGGGCCTTTTTTTGCTTCACCTTTTGGGATTAACTTTCTATCCCTATCATTTTTCTAATACATTCACATTGTAATATCAATTTTACCTTAGTTTTTTAGGGATTGTTGATTCCTATGATTTTTACGAATTATTGATCTGTAAGAGTCATATAGATTGTCAATTTATAAGAAAGTAAAGTTGGAAATAAAAAAAAATATGTTAGATGTATTAAAAATATGATAGGTGTAGAAAGTATAACTCTCACCTTTCGTAGCCTATTTATTGTTACAGATATGAGCTGTGCACAATCTAACCTATTGCAAGTGAAGTTAATTTTGGCCCAGTTGGATTTGGTCGTGTGCTTGCAAATTCTAAATCGTAGAGTAAGCATCTGCCTTACAAATCCAAAGTGGGGCACAAATATGGAAGCATGACGTATGTTCTAAGATGAAAATTTTAGTAATCTAATATCCTTTTGTGGTTATTTTACCTTCATATATTATTTTTTCAGATTAAATTTTGCCTTAAATTTATTCTTTGCAAAATCACAAAACTGTTCTCATGATTGCAAAATTTGATTTGTAAAGAATCAAATTGATAATGAAGAATTTGGTGAGAACGTTAAAAGCTTACACGAAATCAGAAAACGATTATGAAGGCCTTGAACAAGCAATATCATATCTTAATGCGTTAGGATATAAGCTATATACAGAATAGGACCACTCATAATATTAAAAGATCATTTCAAGTGACAGATTCACAAGGAATATCATATCCCGTTGGATAACTAAAAAACTGATTCTGTCACATCCCCACGCACTTATACAAAACTATTGCACTATATTGTTTCTTCGGACTGAAAATTTTATAATGAGCTTCAAGTTAGTGTTATGCTATGCTGCGGAATTAATCTTTTCCAAAACCCATGAAACCAATGGCCTCTGTTTTCATATCAGATTGTGCGAAGGACACACATCTTCCCCTTAGGCCAACCTTCGTAAACCTCAACAAATGGCCTGAATCAGAGGTAGAGTTTGTGAAGACGGTGAATTCTAACAACCGTGTTGGTTCTCATGCGCACCCAAAGGGAGTTGATAGCTTCTCGTGTAGGCAAATGTACTTGAGGAGTTACAAATTCTCAAGGAAGAAGAAAGTGGGGGTCACTGAGAAGACCCTCAAGTGTTTCAATAAACTGAAGGAGAGGGTTGTTTGTGTCAGAAATAAATTAAATTTGAAGAACAAGTATAAGGTTCTCGTGAGGACCAAGGATGTCACTTATGCTGCATTCTCAATCTTTCAGAGCTTTCTACCCTGCTCTGCCAAGGTTGATGTGCTTCATGATTTCCAATCCAATCTCATGGTTTTACTTTTTAATTTTTATGTTCTGCTGCTTTATACTGTACTATGTACTATGAAGTATGTGTTTTTTTTTCTCTCCCTCCTTTTTCTTTTTCTGAAAAAAAAAAAAAACACAGGAGGGAATGTTAAAGGTTGAATATATGGTTTATGAAATTTTCGAGAAGAATTACAGCAATGTTTTGTCAATTGCTTTCAGCGGCAGATTAATATTACAATAGTTGTCACCTGTAATTATGCGCGTGAGCTTGAATAAAATTTACTGAGCTTTCGTACGTGTGTCTATGAATTATTATTATTATTATAGGTGGAAATATATGTAAATGTATCTGGTTGACTCGTAAACCTTTCATATTTGTTTTCAATTATTATATATATATATAAAAAACTATAACTTATACAATCAAATCAAGGTTGAACTTCTATCTATTGATTGATTTTATTATTATTCTTTTTGGAAGAGTTGACATTCCATATCAACTAAAAAGTTATCTATATGTTGTAATTTGTTTTCAAAGATATAATGTTTTGGAAGTTAAAATAAAATTTCATAATAGTTTATAATAATTTAGGATAAAATTATTTAAGAAGAAAGACGATATCAAATGAGATTATTTTTTTATAATAGTTATAAATTATATTATTCCATTAGAATTGAAATGTCAAAACTGTCATTTATGCTATTTTGGATCCTCCTGTGTTAAAAACTTTTTTTTGTAAAAGGCGAATTTTATTTCTTTATAACCGGTAAAATTTTGTACAATATTTAAAAATAGTTAGAATTTTATTTGTATGAGAATTATTTTAAACAATATTTATACAATATATTTTGTGAATCAATTTTTTTACAATAAACTCAAAAGAATGGATATAATTTTTATCCTTATCAAATGCTCAACATTAATTTTTTTTAATTCACTATTTGAATTAGCGTCTTAGATTTGTGTGGTTAGTTAGGTAAAATATTTCAAGTTCTGAAGTTGTAGAGTATCTTGTTAATGGCATAAATTTCAACAGTAACAAGTATTTATATCTCATAGAGATAAAAAATTATATAAAAAATATTAATAATTAGAAGAAGTAATATCTTATACAAAGATAAAAAAAATATATATTAAGATTTAAAGTTTAATTATTTAGATCACATAGTAATACTAAATAGTTGACTGAAAGGACATTAATATTAAGTTATAAGATTAAATATTAGCAATAAATATTTTTAAATGTATATATAATATATTTACATTTAAAAATAAAAATTTATATTGGAATATTTAAGCATTTATATATAAAAAATTATATCACCAATTTACGTTAAAATGAATAGAATTTTAATTATTAATAATTTAAATTTTAAGATTAAGATTAAGATTATTTTTAAAAAATTATATTAAAGCATGTCATTATTTTATGAATATAAATTGATTAAAATAAATATAATTGATTTTTGATTGAAATCAAACATTATGTAATTGACAGTAATTTATGATGAAGTGACAGTTGTCCTTGGAGAGAACCAAGTGTTAGGTTGAGAAGAAGAACAAATTGGTCAATCGAATTCAAGTCAAGTGTTTGATCTTATTAACTCCCATAACATGCTAATAAGAATGGATCAAATGACAAATTTCTACTAGAAAAATTGTTTTTTTATTCAAGTGACTTATTCTGATTAAAAACATTGTTATTACAAGCAATATACTATCATAGATTATGTGTAATGTTAGGGTAAAGTCATGTCATCGATACCTCTTTGTCGATGATGAACTGCTGTTAGTAGTAATATGTTGCTAGTGGCATTGGTAGTAGGTGAAAAGGGAGTTAGAAGTCAGTGGAACTGGAAGTGGGGGCAAAGGTGGACTTATATTGGGTTTTAGCATTCTTGATGGATTCATCTTTCTAGTTGTGGAATTTCTTATAACCACCACTGACCCCCCAAAATGAAAAGAAACGCATTTTTCATGATAGGGATGGACACCAGCTCTGGAGAGAAGATGCCAACAAAATAGAGCCAACAGAATATCATTTTATATTTTGGTTTTGATCATGGGTTTGTGCGTTCTATACTTTTGTTGCTTCTTCTAATGGTAAAACCGGTCATAATACTCATCGTGAGTTCGTGACAATTACTTGTCTGGCATTTGCAACTTAAGAAATTTATTGGTTACACTATTGCATCAATCACATGTTCTTTGATGAGTTCTTTTACCTCATCAAAATTACCAGGCTTCTTTTGCAATCTGATGAACTTATCAACAGAATTAGGAATAAATCATACTAGTCAGAAAAAAAAGAATGAATCATTAACTTAATTATTTATTAATATTGTGCTTTCTAAATTTAACATGTATTACCATTTTAATCCTTAAAAATACTTTTAAATTTTTAATTAAGTTTCATGTATAAACAAATCCCAAAACCTATGCAAAAACGGATCAGAAACGCATCAAGGGGGTTAAAAAAAATTTCTTTGTAATTGTTTAAATGTCTTATTTTTAATAAGTAATAATCTTTTAAAATATTTATTATTTATACACATAAAATTGAAATTAATTTTTATTTTAAATTATAATAATGTTAATCATTATCATAACAAATAAATCATTATAATTATATTTGACAAGATATTTTAATTAATTTTTGATTTTTTTATTAGTCAAAAAATTTATTAAATTATTCGATATACAAAAATATTTTAGCAATGAACTCGACATTACAGATTTATTTCAAAACTATAAAATATTAAGTTCACGGATCATTTTATCTGTATATACTTCTCATTTTATCATTCATTTTTTTGAGACAATTTATTTTAGAGAATGTGTGAGACTTTTTTAAAAAATCTTATAAATAATGTTATCTTATTTTTTAATATTAATTTTTAAAAATTTATATATAAAATGGTGAAAACAACATTTTAGATTTGTTTGAATTGTGATTTTTTTAATAATGATAAAAGTGATATTTTTATTTTTATTTTAAAAATTATATTATAAATGAAAAAAAGATGACAAAATATTGTTTTTGCAACTTTTGGTATAAACATTTAAAATAAAAATATCGTAAATTTTCTAAATTATTTGTAAAAAAATAAAATAAAAACAAAATATTTTCTAAGATTAACCAAGTCTTTATAGGTTTCAGTACTCAGAAAAATTTAAAAATAAAGAACAAAATAAGATTAAAATACTTTTTCTGTTAGTAAAATAAAAAATGAAAACATAAGCCTATTTAGTTTGAAAAAGGAAATCTTTTGTTTTCGCTAATAATTATGAAGTGAAAGTATTTTTTTTATTTTCATGAGAGTCTTTCTATTATTTTTATTGATTCCTACATAAATATTTAAGAATATAAAGCAAAGTAAAAATGAGGTGACTGATAAAAAAGGGGTGATATTTTTATAATTATTAATAAAATAAAAACTAAAAATATTTTCTCAGAGATTTGAAAACTGGAAAAGGATTGGGGTGGTTAGACCCATGGCTCGGGATTGGTTGTGGTAACAATATGTTCTTATGGTGTTGGGCATAGCAATATTAAGGAGGGGAACAAGAACAAGCTTTATTATTATGCAGACTACTGCTTTTTCCTATAGTGCCATTAAGTTACTCCCTATGTACTATCTTGTTGCATCAGACTTGGCATCCCTTGTGCCAATGCACAAAGACTCTAACCGCGCTTGTATTAACAGCAAGTACATAAGAAATCAATTGGAGGAAATAAATGACTGAAAATATGATAAACCATGTAGCTTGTATTAACAGCAAGTACATCAGAAATATAGTGGAGGAAACAAATGACTGAGAATATAACAAACCATGCTTGGCAATTGCCTAAAATCCACTCCTACAATACCCTCTCGGGTCACAAAAAGTATAAAAGATACAAATCCAAAACATCTAACCCAACTCTATATGGCAGTTTAATCGGAGAACTTTGCCACACTTGCTGATTCAGCTCTTTCTCCAGCAGATAAGGTACACCTGAGCGGTTGTAGTTGCACAACTTACACTGGCTTTTAAAGACAGTTCAATTCGAACCCGAGAAACCAGAGTTTTAACAAGTAGATTCTCTGATTACCAATTAAGCAAACATATATGTTTAATTAACTCAATCTTTCTTTACAAATCTATGATATGAAGAGCCTAATCTTCCGAGTCGTGGCAGAGAGCTAGTGGTCAGAAGACAAACAACAAAATTTATAACAGAAGAGTACTGTCACACAGAATTTATAAGATAGGATATCCAGAACCATCTATCTACCCTCAGACTTCACCAACTGTGAGAACACCCTACTCATAGAAACACCAGACAGATCATCGAGGCTTGAGCCAGCAAATTGTGTAACAGAAGCACTTGCATCCTGGTTGAAATTATTGACTTGTGGAGAGAGTTCGCCAATCATATTGGTGCTGTTTTCTTCAGGATCACCTTGAACCACGGCCTCTTGAAGTTGGAGAGCATACTCCAAATTCCACAAGACATCTCCCATAGAAGGCCTGTCCACACCATAGTCAGCCAAGCATTTCTCAGCAGTTTCTCCAAACTTCCTTAGAGAATCTGGCCTTATTTTGCCTGCAAGTGTTTGATCTATGATTTGCTCCAACTGTCCTTTCTTCTGCCATTTCATTGCCCATTCTGCCAAGTTTACCATTTCTCTAGGAAGTGTTGGATCTATGACAGGCCTTGCACAAAGAACTTCAAACAGAACTACCCCAAATGAATATACATCTGACTTTTCTGTTAGTTGTTGCCTCCTAAAATACTCCGGATCAAGGTACCCAAAACTACCTTTGACAGCTGTGCTAACATGTGTCTGGTCGATTTCAGGCCCCGTCTTTGATAATCCAAAATCAGCAACTTTAGCCATCAGGTTCTCATCAAGTAGGATATTTGCAGACTTCACATCGCGGTGAATAACTGCTTTAGCATAGCCAGTGTGAAGGTAATGAAGCCCTCTAGCTGCTCCAATGCATATCTCAAGCCTCTCCTTCCAGCTTAAGCTTGGCAGACCTGAACCATATAAATGTCCCTTGAGAGTACCCTTCTCCATATATTCATATATCAAGATCATTTCATTCCTTTCATCACAATAACCAATCAAAGACACCAGATGGCGATGACGGAATTGAGAAAGCATTTCAATTTCAGTTCGGAATTCCGCAAGCCCCTGCTGTGACCGTGGATTCCCCCTCTTGACTGCCACTTTTGTGCCATCACTTAACTCTCCCTTGTACACTTTACCAAAACCACCAATGCCAATAACCCAACTCTCATCAAAATTATTTGTAGCCTCCTGAACCGCCACAAAAGGGACACGGTACTCAAAGTTTGAAGTAGCACTCAGTGTTGTGCCATTAGAATATTTACTTCCCATGGTATGAGAAGTAGTTCCATCATTGATGGATAAAGGAACCCATGTCTTTGACTGCCTTTGTGCCAACCTTCTTCTTTTCCTGCACAGTACAAAGAAAATACCAGCCAAGACAACTGCACCAACTACCCCAACACTCACACCCACAATCGTGCCAGTTTTCTTAGAACTTGAGCCAGAAGTAATAGCCACAGCTCCTGGGATAAGACTGCCCATAGAATTGTTCATTTTCATGATCTCCAACCCATTCAAAATAGCATTAGGGTAGTCCTTATTTACCTCAGAAGGGCCAATACTTACGCGAAGTGTTTTGCTGACAGCCACGGCTGTAACCAGATCCCTATAGTATGGAACACCCAAAGCATTATTGCCAGTAGTGCTGGGATCAGCACTTGAAGCAGCCAGCTGGGAGTCAACATAAGCATTGAAGTAGAGTTCATTGAGAGCTCTACTGACTACATCACAGAAGTGAAGTCGAACAAGGTACTGAAATCCGGGACTCACATCAAACTGCCATGTTACATTGAAAATATTACGGGGATCATAGGTCGAGTTCATCTGTGTGAGAGTCCCATAAACGGTAGGCGGAGCAGTGTTTTCTGTTGCTTGCCCATGGTTCTCATACTTAACAGCATTAATATTGGAAAAAAATGAGGCAAGGTTGGATTGCAAAAGGAAACTTTGATCTGGAACCCAGGTTCTTTGAAGGGTGTCATTTGTAGGGGTCACAGTAGGACCACCCATGTTAACCCTCCAAACTGTCTCAAATGCTTGTGTCACCAACCCAGAAGAGGTTACTGATGGATTTAAGGCAAAACCATCATCAACAATTAGGTCATCAGGGACAGAAACAACTTCGATGGCATTCACAAAAGCAATGGAACTTCCTGAAGGGGCAAAGGTGAGAACAAGGGTGTCTGAGGTCATATTCACTGAGTACTCCTTCATCACAGGATCTTTCTGCATGTTGAGGCTTCTGAAAAGGACATGGTTTGGGGTGGAAACAGTGAAATCTGCAGCACTCAAATTGTACTTTTCATAAGCGAATGGAAAGAAATAGAGACGGATCCAGTGCCTCCCCTTTTGCTTAATTTTAAAAGTGTACTTTGAGGAAGCAGTGAAGACTCTTGCAGTTTGATAGAGAGGTGAATCATCAGAGGAAGAATTAACTGATTTTGAGGAGGTACTGGCAACAATATCTTTTTGTGTGGAAAGGAGATCCTTGTTATCTGCTATGAAATTGCGTGTACCTACTGAAGTACTCGTAGTTGCTCCACAATCTATAAGATAATTATCTACTGGAACAAAGGCGGCACAGAAGCATACAAGGGGAAAGATTGATAAAACACATATAAAGAAACCAATATTTCTCCAATCAGTCATTGTGGCATCTAGAAATGAAAGGATATACTTTTTTCCTTTCTAATATTTCTCTCTTTGAAGCTAATTGAAGCCTAGGAAGTAGGAAGATTCTGGTAAAAGCAGGAAAAGAAAGTATATTGGTCTTCTACTTAATCAAGCAAAAAACTACACAAGTCAAACACACAGAAAGGGGGATAACAAAGACAGAAGATGACACCTTTGTTATTAGTTTCCAGCAGAGTTTGCAGAACCAGTATGAACCAAACCAGGTACAATAAGAGAAAAATCTGAAGTAGCCCCTATTTTGTGGTTTTGAAAGAAACTTTACTACAGATACTGACAGGAGAAGAACAAATCCACTTCGGCAAGAATCTAGCTCAGCACAAGCTGGAATAATCTCGATGACAACCTTAACTTTTGACATATTCATACTTTTTTTTATTATTATTTCATTTTTTTTTAAATAGAAAAATATATAAAGCGGATGAAGGAAAATAAACGGTGAGAGCATGTGTGATTCAATTATGCAAATGGAGAGATTAAACAAATTGAGATAGGTCAGGTATAATGTGTTTAGGTAAGTTGTTCCAGAGCAATAAAAGAGGAAGATGAATTAAATAATTATAATTATTAAAGGAATATAGAGGAAAACAGATGGACAATTAAGAAAGAAAATACCACTGGATTGATTTGACAATTTTGGTTTTTTTGGTAAGGTAGTTTGAACTTTAATACTATTGTATTAAAGTAACGGACGTTTACATGTGAAAGGGAAAGTCGTGTCTGCCGGTGTGAAAGTGTTCATATGGTAATCGTTCCAAATTGTAGGAAAATTGACACACAAAAGTGGAAATTGAATCAAGCGTAATCTTATCACCTAAAATTGAAGTTTCTCATACTCCACTAAAAACACAAAATTCTAAAAGTTGGTATTAATTAACTAATTATTTAATCATACTCCCTTAAAAAGTAATTTGTGAATGTACCCTTTTTCGTCCCGAGATTTTTGCGTCTATGGAGAAATACGATAAATTTTTACGCCATGAAGGCATGAACTATACTAATTACTTATGTCAGGTTTGAAAGTTAATTAGTATCATATCATGATACCAAACGTGGCTGAGTTTACACTATAATCTTATCTCACTAAATAGTTACAATAAAGTTGAAAGCTTTCTCACTAATAATTTAAAAGGGGGTTTGTTGTTGACTGACTTCTAATTGGAATAAATAATGCTTGGTTTATAGGTTTTTATTTTATGTTGATTTAAATTTGTTAGAAATGCCGTCCTCGAAGATTATTAGGAAAAAATATGAATTGGAAATGTTGAATCAGCAAACTTATGACCACGGAGTTCCAAACAGTCTTGGATGGTCCAACAATAGTGGTGAACTGGTGGTTAAGAACTCTGTCAGGCACTCAACTAACTAGTAATTTCAGCTAAGTTTCAACATTAGATTGTAAAAAAGTAGTTGATAGAGGTGTTTGATTCTAATATTTGATGGGTATTATACATTATTTTATTATTCATTAAAATTTATTAAAAATTGTAACATTGAGTGGAGACTCATTTAACGTGGAGTATATTTATATATTTTTATGATTTTTCTAACAAATTTCAATTAATCATAAATATTATTTTTAAGAGAAAAACACGCAACAAAATATCCGATCCTTTATTATAAAATTGTATCATTGAGTGGAGACTCACCAAAAAATATGATATTATATTTATTCTCTTATATGATACTGTAAATATTTTTTATAATATCACCTCATCATGAATTATCATATATATAATAAAATTTTTATAATAACTATTTAAAATTTATAATTAAAATACTTCCTAATATTTGATAATATATATTTTTAAACCGATAATATATTAAAGAAAAAACAAATTAAAAAATTTTACACCATCATTCAATCAGATTATATCATATATGATAAGTTTATTAATTTTATTGATAATTACTTTAAAATCATATTAATAATAAATTATGATTGAAACGACCGTGTAAAAATATTTTACATTATTAATGTATAATCATTAATCTCTATATTAAAATTAAACTCTTAAAAAAAAGCATATAATGATGTTAATACGTAAATATCTAAAGAGACTTTCTTATTACTCGTCATTTTTTTCACGTAATAACTATGTTCGACAAGTTATTTAAGTTAATTTTTAGTTTTTTTAACTAGCTCAAAAGTTTGGTTGAGGTTCGACAAGTAATTTAAGTTAATTTCTAGTTTTTTTTACTAGCTCAAAAGTTTGATTGAGGTGATTAATTTTTTTAATAGCTTTTAGCGTTTTTTAAAACACTAACTTCTAGTTTTTTTTTATATTTTTTCCATTTTATTCTCAATATATCTATCCAAATTCTTGATTATCCTTTTAAAACAAATTGTTGTTTTATTACTTATATCATTTTACACTTTTCATTTAGTTCAAAAACTAGTTTTATCAAACATTTATAATTTAATAAGTTAATTTTTCAGCTTTCAGCTTACCGCTAACTTTATAGTTTTCAACTAGTTTTATCGAAAATAACCAATATGAACTATCTTTTCTTTGAGGGCTAATAATGAAAGAATATAGTAGGATTTTTTTCATAAACAATAAAAGCATATTTTAGTTAAATTAATTTATGTTCCGTATGGCTCGAGAAACTTAGCCCATACTCAGATCGTGGTAGCACTCGGCTCCCCACGACACCTGAGCAATTAGTCGACACGACCAATGTGCCCCCTTGAGCAGTTAGTCAGTGGCCCAACGTGGCCCCTAAAAAGTGTAACTTACCCAGAGTCAAACGTGTATATATAAACCTAAGTGCAAGACCACCAAGTACGTTTTACTGATCTCACATATAGACACATAAACACCTTAAAGTACCACTGACTTGCTCGTCAGAGTCCCTTTTTGCAGGTACTCCCCAATTCAGCATTGGAGATCAGAGATTCTACTAAGAGAAAGAAGACCAGACAACTCGGTTAGACCTCATCGGAACTCAGTAGGAACATTTGGCACCAACCGTGAGGTCGAGGAAAAATTTTCCTACAGTTGCAAAATGGTAGCAACACTGAGAGGCGACCCCAGTTGTCTACGCAATCCACATGAGTCGAGACATCAACAATATGGGAAATTCGAGAATAGATGGAGCAGTTACGGAAGAAAATGGAGGTCGATTTGGAGGCCTCGAGGCAACAACATGAGGCAGACATGAGACGATTAAGGGAGGAGAATGCGAATCTTAGAGCCCGCCTTACAATCTAGCACCCCCCACCACCACTATCTCTACCTCGCTCCCCGTCCCCACCACCCACCCATGCTGAGACACATACCCAGGAAATTTACACTCAACTCTCCTCATACAATCACCAATAGCAACCTCCAATCCACTCCCGGCTCAGATCACTCAACATCCACAATGATGCCATTCACTAGCACCCTTTCGTGGACAACATCATGGATACTCCGCTTCCCACCACCTAGAACCCCCTGAACATTGAACGATATAATGGTACCTTAGATCTAGATGAACACTTAGACACATTCACCATGCAAGTCTACTTGTACTCCAACTATGACGTGGTGATGCACAAGGTCTTTCCCACCTCCCTCAAAGGATCGACACTGACGTGGTACAAAATGCCTCCCCCAGGATCCATTGACTCTTTCTTCACCTTAGCCCAACACTTCAGAGTACAGTATGAAACCAGCTGCCCTCACCACACACATTTGTCACTTTGATCAACCTCCGCCAAGCTAATGCCGACTCCCTATGGTCATTCATAGAGTGGTCACCATCTCTGTTCGAATCAGACACCTCAACCCTGGTGTCGTGCTACATTCTATGATCACGATGCTCAAACCAAGGTCATTTCTGACAACCTTTGTCGGAAGCAACCAAAGGATCTGGACGAGCTTCGAGCACGGGCCGCAGGATACATCCAAATGGAGGAGCTATTCGCCTTTCGCAACCAAGTATGCTCGACGGAGCAAAGAAAAGATGACCACAACAAGGACAAAACGAAACCCATCCAGGACAAATGTTTCAAAAAGTCCAGCTGACATCCAAAGTACCAACATTACAAGTCACTCAACGTCAGGCGAGCACGTTTACTGGAGGAAGCATTAAACGTGGAAGTCTTATCCCTACCGCCTTCAGCCAGGTTGGTCAACTTGACCAACAGAACGAAGACATGTCAATGTCATCAGAATTTGGCCATACATAAAGGAGTGTGTGGCCCTGAAGGACAAGATAGAGGAGTTGATACAGGAAGGTGCCCTTGCCAACTATATCTACACCCCTAACAACAGTAGAGGCGATTGCCGAGATCATTGTAGGGGCCGAGGAGGTCATCGTGGAGGCTTAGGACAACAATCCCACAGTGACAAGTCAAAACAAATCGACTCCAAGCCAGATCAAGCCGACACCTTGACAACCGACGAAGGGGGGAGACGCAAAGTCATCAACACCATTGCAAGAGACTTTATTGGCGAGGGTAGCACCAAGCCAGCGCGAAAGAGACACTTTCACTCCATCAAAAGCGTGAACTACATTTCCGCACGGAGATCAATACCTCCAATAATGTTCACCAATGCCGACTTTGCAAAGGTCGATCCTGAGTAAGATGACCCAATGGTGATTACAGTTGACATCGCCAATTGGGACGTTAGGAACGTCCTGATAGTCCACTTTTCAAAGGTTAGACATCTCGCATAAACTCATAAAACCTCATCCTGAAACCTTGATCAATTTTGATCAAGGGGGAAGTCCACACCCACGATGCAGTAAAGCTGGCAAGCACCTTCGAAAAAATGAGAGTTGTCGAGAACATTACTCGTCTAGTACTTCCTCATTGACATCAACACCTCCTACAACGTTTTGATTGACACGATGACATTGAACGTGCTAGGCACAATCGTCTCGATGCCCCATCTCGCAATAAAGTTCCCTAACCAAAGTGGCGACATAGTCACCATCAAAGTAGACTAGGTTGAAGCTCGCGAATGTTACACTAAAAGCCTACTTGTCAAGCCCTACACACTCGCCTTTGTGTAGCATAACGATGCAGCAAATGTCAATCATGTGGAAGGCGCTGCACCGGACTGATTCATCTCGATCCAATGAGAAATGAAGAAGATAGGAAGCCTAATTCAAATAGTGTGGGCCATCCTAAAGGGAACTTAGATAGTGTGGTCCAAAACTCAATCATTGAGTCTGATTCCAAAATCACAATTGGAACCATATCTTTAGAGAAGCAAATCAAGTGGTGGACGCAGTTGCAAAATATGGTTTAGCTAGGGACAAGTTCATATTTTTCATTTTCCACCTAATTTTATCGGTGGTATATTATGATTGATGTAATCGGAACTTTAATAAAGTCAGCTCTCTTGGGGGTGCCTTAGCTCAATCTCCTCCTCCTCAAAAAAAAAAAAAAAAAACTCAATTATCAATTCATTATCTTGTTATTATTTTTATTTAAAGCAAAAGCATTTTATTCCATTTTCAACTAGATTTGTAAAGTTATGTCTCTACCAAAAAATATCATGTAAAAACCACGATAGCAAATATGAAATCCCTATTAGGCCCACAGAATATGAATCATCAATTAAAAATTAATGTTACATTATGATAGTTTAAACAATTTATACACACATATTGAGTTTTTATCACAATCTTAATAATTTATTTTTAATTAATAATTGTGAATACACTTTTTATTTAAAGAAATAATTGATAAGGTAATTTTTTAACTCTTTCAAAAATCTTGAATGAGAATATTAAATTTTTATGTTTAATATTATTTTTTTAAAATAAATCATTACAAACCTACAATTTCTATCTTTTTAACTTTCTGTTAGATTATCATTTTCTTCCTGTTTTTCTATCGTATTTTCTATCGAGGAATAACAGCAAAAAATAGATGTTTTCCAAGATTCATTTTCGTTTGTTGAGAAAATTAGGAGAATCGAAAGTTCCATAAGAGAATTGAGATTTCATTTGGTTAGATAGAAGGCAGAGATGCTATACTAGAGTCACTGAAAGTGAAGGTTCAAAGGGTGGTCGACTGCCGTCGCGTTGGGTTTGTGAAAAGGCAAAAAGAATGTGATAAATGATAATTTGAGTTTTGAAGAGTTGATCTCAGCCATTCATTTTAATCCTAAGGTCTACATTAATTAAACTGGATACTCTTAGTTATTTGCAAATTGAGCGAAGCTTTTCTTCTATTCTATTTCTACTTGTCCACTTTCTCTCTCTTTCCATCGCTTTCTGGTTCCGATTTAGGGCTCCTTGACTCACATCACAACCTTATCGTTCCTCAGGTACTCTCTCCCTCCTTTTTTATTCTTCCTCTTCGCGCTCCTTGATCCCCAATTTCATCCTTTTCTTCATTCCGATCCTCCTCCTTCACCGTCCCTGCATAACGTTCTCATCACTAATCACTCATACAATTTTATTTCGCTAGCTGTTAGGTTTCTCCGAGGCACTTCCGCACTTGAATTTTACTGTGGCTTTATTATTTTTAACTTCAATTCTGAACGGAACGAGGACTGTAAAATTCGTCTGTTGATCAATTTACGTGGAATTACTTGAATTTGTGGTCGATAACTGGGGACCAGTACTTGTAATTCTGTTGAATTTTGTATCAATCAATGCTGCATTTGTTCAAACCTTGTAATTTTACTTACTCTTAATTTGTCTCAAGTCCTTCGTCATTTGTGCGCATTCTGTTTCAACTACATTTTCTTCTTTGCAATTTTGCATAGTGATTTCATGTTTTGCTTCTAGAGTCTGCACATCCTTAAACCACAACACAAAGGTGACAAACATGTGTTTATAACTGATAACATAAGGGTTAAGGCTGAATGTAACTATAAATTTTACTGTATGAACTGTTGTGCTTACTTTGTTAGTTTGTTATAGAGTTGGATGCTTCCTTCCAACTGAATCTTATCTCATCTAATGTTTTTTTGGCATTTTATTGCACTCAGGTTATTGATTGGTTTTGAGGACAGGAACTTTACATTGTTCACACATCTGTTGTCATTGAAGAAAAAAAGGGACTGGTGTTTTTCAGTGCAGTGATGACATTTGGCTTGTCGCATTAAAATTTATGCAATGTCGAGCTTACTTAATGTAATTCCTTATGTCCTGCAAAGCAAGAGGCTATGTTCGATAGTCTCTCTCATGGATACCAAGTTGTTATAATTGAGAATTTTGATTCATCTTCATAAATTGAATATGTTTTTCTTTTCTTTCTTTTTTTAATTTCTAGATTGAAGTGTCTTATACGATGGGGTGTGTGCAATTGTTTTTTTCAACCATCAATTGTTAGTCTGATGTTCTTGCTTGTATATTTTCATTAAATTCAATTTTAATCTCCTTGTCATTTCTGTTCCTTGTTCTTTGGTACATGCTATTTATATTCTTGCATGATTGTGAGATTTTAAATTGTTTAGGGGATTACAGAGTGTCTTCTGGCTGAAATATGCTGTTAAACATCAATGTGACATGCTATAGGATTATTATGTTTCACATTGATGTGTAGATTAGAATGTTTGACAGACATTTTGATAAACCAGAATTTGGATATTTAAGATATATCCGAGGATCAAAGTAGCACACTAGCATGTAGAACAATAGACCTAGAGTACTCCTCCAGGGCAGAATCTGACTAAGACTTCAGATGCTCTATGAGGAAGAGGAAAAGGAAATGCCAAATATTATAATCATGCAAAAGGTCTGGGGGAGGGTTGTATGCAGCCTTCTCCTTGCATATGCAAAGAGGTTGTTTCAAGATTTGAACTCATGACCAATCGGTCACCAAGACACAAATTTACCGTTGTGTCAGAGCTTGCCCTCTAATGAAATTTAAAATCCAAGTCAAATATTAATTTCTTAAAATATGAATTCTCCATTGAATCAAAATGTTTTCCTAAGAACATATAATTAGGTTTAAATACCTATTGGTCCCTGTAGTATAGGGTTGTTTTCATTTTGTTTCTCTCTCTTTTTTTTTTCCTTCTTCTTGTTTTGGTCCCAATAATTTTTGTTTCATTTTAGTCCCTGATGTTATTGTTTTAGTCCTTATAAAATTATAAACTTTTAAAATAGGTTCCTCTTATATTAGAAGATTTTAATTTTAGTTCTTGTCATTTAAAAAAGTAAAATAATAAGGACCAGAACAGGAAATTTTTTTAAGACCAAAACATGAATTTTAGTTGTTGTTTCTTGTAAGATTTGGATTTTCACTTCTGGAATGTATCTATCTTCAATGTAAATTGTAACAGTGTTCTGTTTGCAGTCTTCTCTGAACGGGTCTGCTTCAAATCTTCCGGATGGTGCTGGGCGTTCTTTTGCTACGTCATTCTCTGGTCAGTCTGGTGTAGCCTCCCCAGTTTTTCATCACTCTGGTGGGGATATTTTGCTAGAGTCAATCCTTTTTCTCCTCTCTTTTAGTTATATAATTGCCAGGTTCTTGTTGCAGGTTCTATTCAGGGATTGCACAACATTCATGGGAGCTTTAATGTATCCAATATGCCCAGTACACTTACATCAAGAAACTCAACAATAAATAGTGTTCCAACTGGGGGAGGAGTTCAGCAACCTTCGGCAAGCCTTTCAAGTGGAAGATTTGCATCAAATAATCTACCCGTTGCTCTGTCACAGGTGAACTCATTTGTGTTTTAACTTTTAACATCTTGAGAGTAATACCTGAGATTTTGAGCATATTTAACTCTTCTGTCTGTCATTTTGTTTCTGCTGTTGTATAACTTGAAATGTTTTCATTTGTCTATCAATCGTATTTGCAGATATCTCATGGAAGCTCCCATGGACATTCAGGAGTCAACAGCAGAGGAGGTATAAGTGTTGTAGGAAATCCTGGATTTAATAGTAGCACAAATGGAGTTGCTGGTCCTATTCCTGGGATTCTTCCAACTTCTGCTGCAATTGGTAACCGAAATGCTGTTCCAGGATTGGGAGTATCCCCAATTTTGGGAAATGCAGGTCCCCGAATCACTAGTTCGATGGGAAACATGGTCAGTGGAGGGAACATTGGGAGGATAAGCTCTGGAGGATTGTCTGTTCCAGGTCTTGCTTCTCGTCTAAATTTAAGTGGAAACACTGGATCTGGTGGTTTAGGTGTGCAAGGACAGAATAGATTGATGAGTGGTGTGCTTCCGCAAGGTATGTATTTTGATAGTCACCAGAGTATTGAAGTGGTGTGTAAATCTTCTTGTAAGAAATATCTGATTATGTTTAGTTGAGGTTTGCTTCAAAACAGTTTGAAATTTGATATTAAAGCAATGCAAACTTTGTATTGTAATATTTCTTTTACGTATAAAATTACTTTTATCCAGCAAAATTTATTTCTTCCTGCCGTTTTAAGGACGAATGTTTCATATCATACTAATTTGTAATGTTCACTGGTCAACATAACATATCTTCAGCTGTGATCATTAGACATGTTTTTCTTAAATTGTTTTCTTTGAAGTTTAATTTCTTTATATATTTGTAATGAGGATTAAGGAATAGTATTTTATCCAAACTCTAATAATCCTTAGCTGTTGCTTGCTAAGAAGCAAAGACACCTCTTATGTTCGAAGTGTCACTGTTGGACACGTTTCTGACATGACACCTCCCTGACATTTGTCTGATGTGTCAGTTGGTTTGGACACTTATGTTGACATCTCTACACAATCTGGGCATGTCCAAATGAATGGTCCCACCCTAATATTATTATTATTTTTTCAACTTTTAACTTTTAGAAAAATCAACTGGAAATATAATATAAAATATTAAAAAATAATACCTCACTTTTTTTGAGGCTTGTTATCATATAAAAAGGTTAGAAAGTTTGTTTAAGAAGGTGAATATACCTTTCTCAATAGATATAACTTCATTTTCTTATTTTGGGATTTTTTGTAAAGTGACAAAGTTCTTCCATTGTTGAATATCTCTTAATGTTCTTTTGAGACTCATCATCATAAGAAAAAAGTTAGTATTATCAATCTAGATTTTTGTTATAGAGTCTCTGTGTGTGTATATGCGGTGTCCCAGACTTTCGACATTAGCCATGTCAGAGTGTCCTTGTCGTGTCCAGTGATTTTTTGTTATAGTGTCCTTGTTGTGTCCTACACTTGTCTGTATATTTGTTGTCTCTTTTATGTCACTGTACAGAACCTTTGTTCTGGCAAATGATATAAATTTTATGTATTGCTGTGACTTATTAATGTTATATATTGGTCTGTCTCTAAAGTAGCAAAATGTACTAGAGATAGAGACACCTGTTGAAGAACCGCTTCTCTTTGAGATTTATATAAAATGTTTGATTGAATCATTGATTTATTTGATGGATGTTAAGTATTTAGTTCCCTTTAATATTGAGTGTATTTGATATATACATTAAATATGTTACTTTGTGGTGACAACCACTTTTTGATTCAGGATCTCCACAGGTAATTTCAATGCTAGGAAATTCCTATCCTAGTGCTGGAGGTCCGCTTTCACAAAGTCATGTTCAAACTGTAAATAACTTGAACTCTATGGGGATGCTGAATGATGTGAATTCCGGTGACAGTACACCTTTTGACATCAATGACTTTCCTCAACTGACCAGTCGTCCTAGTTCTGCTGGTGGGCCTCAAGGACAGTTGGGTGTGTGAAGGAAAATGTTGTTTTGCTTGATACATTGTTCACCTTCTACAAAAAAGAATAATGTAAACTATAACTTTCAGGTTCTTTACGAAAACAGGGTCTTGGAGTTAGTCCCATTGTCCAACAAAACCAAGAGTTTAGTATTCAAAATGAAGACTTCCCAGCTTTACCAGGATTCAAAGGTGTTGTATATTGTTTGGTTAATATATGTGAACTAATTAGTTATATATCTCTCAGTAGGAAATTTAGCAGCTTAATCATATTATTTTTGTTGTTTTGGAGATGATAAGAACAAAAGCCTTATTCCACTAGGTGAGTTCAGCTATATGGATCACATGATGTCATTCAGCTTGGTTAAAATCTTTGGAGATATTGTTCACCATGAGATCTCCTTTAACAACTTACTCCAATGTCTTTGGTCACCTTCTTCCCTTTTTCACAGGACTAAAAACCATATAATGTACTCTCCTCATTGTTGCCTCCAGTCAACTTCTTTTACTTGTCCAAACCACCTTAACGAAATTGTCATCTTTCCCTCAACCGGTGCCTCACCAATATTTTTGTGTACAATCATTTTGTATTCTATCCTTTATTGTGTGACCTCACATTCATTTTAACATTCTCATTTTTGCTACTCTCATCTTTTTATCTTGTTGTCCCCTTAAAGTCCAACATTCATTATCACAGAGTATATAGCTAGACGAATAACAGTACTCTTAAAATGAAATTTATGTGGCTTCTTGTGGAAGGGCTTCTGGATGTTTGCTTCATTAGGTTTTTGCATGTGGTTCTTAACGTTGTGCAGTATGCATCAGTGTTTTGTCCCATATTCTTCTGATTTTGATAGGAATAAGGACTACATACTTTCTGTGTTCGGTATATATCGGTGTGATCATTCGTACATTAGTGAAGATGCTTCAATGGTTCCTGTTTTTATTGTAATGGAATTAACGATGTCTTAAAGTTTGCACTGATGAATCTTTGATGGCTTGTTTGGTTAACTTTGTTGTTTGTTCATGGAACTGAGAACTCTAATTGAGTGGAGGTTAGCCACTTGGCTTCGGCATTTTTTTTACCATAAAATTTGTACACAGGTGGTAATTCAGATTTTGCTATGGATATGTACCAGAAAGAACAACTTCATGATAATACCGTGTCAATGATGCAATCTCAACATTTCTCCGTGAGTTTCATGTTGCCAAAAATTAAGATATCTTTTCTATAAAACATTTTTCATGTTATGTTTATAATAATATTAATGGATCAAAATCCATTCTCAATCTTGTTTGCCTTTAATCTGCAGCAGATGGGGAGGTCTGCTGGTTTCAGTTTGGGAGGATCATATCCATCACATCGTACACAACAGCAACAGCAGCATGCCCCTTCTGTCAGTAGCAATGGTGTCTCATTTTCATCTGTAAACAATCAAGATCTTCTCCATCTGCATGGAACGGATATTTTTCCATCTTCACACTCAACATATCATTCCCAGGTCAGTAAATTTTCTACTTCTGAAAATGAGGCACTTCCTTTCGTATGGGAATGCATTATGCGTCTCTTTTTATATTACTTGCACTGAAACACTGAAATTCTGTATTCCCACCAAAGCAAGTTCCTGACAGTCTTATGACTTCTGGTTTTTGGTTTAGACCAGTGGACCTCCTGGCATTGGACTAAGGCCTCTGAATTCTTCAAATACGGTTTCTGGTATGGGTTCATATGACCAGCTTATCCAGCAGTATCAACAGCACCAGAACCAGTCCCAGTTCCGCCTTCAGCAGATGTCAGCTGCAAATCAGTCTTTTAGGGATCAGGGCATGAAGTCTATGCAAACTGCTCAATCTAGTCCAGATCCATTTGGTGCACTTGGCTTGTTCAGTGTAGTCCATATAAGTGATCCTAACCTGAAATATCTTTCTCATGGGATTGATCTTACAACACTTGGGTTGAATTTGAATTCATCAGAAAACCTTTACAAGACTTTTCGGTCCCCGTGGTCTGATGAACCGGCCAAGGGTGATCCAGAGTTCAGTGTGTTGCAATGTTATTATGCTAAACAGCCTCCTGCCCTTCATGTGAGATGTTCTTTATTTTGCTTTATAATTTCATTGCCCTTATCTTTTGTGTTTTATTGAGGTCGAGTCTTTTTGTGTTATGCAGCAAGGTTATTTTTCAAAGTTTTCGGTGGAAACTTTGTTTTATATATTTTACAGGTGCTTTTTGAAAACTGATCTTTTTCACTTTCACATTGACTTGCTTGATATTATAATTATGTAAAATTGATCTTTTATTGCAGCATGCCCAAAGATGAAGCACAACTATATGCGGCAAATGAACTGTATGTATTCACTCACATGCACCCTTTTTGTTGTGTTGTTTTTGGGTGATTGGGCTTAGTTCTGAATTATTTTAGTCTAGAGTATTTAAATTGTTATTCTCTGTGTGTTTATTAATAGAAATAATTATTAACAAGGGTGGGTTGTTGCTGGCAGTTACAAACGTGGTTGGTTTTATCATAAGGAGCATCGTTTATGGTTTATAAGAGTTCCCAACATGGAGCCGCTGGTCAAAACAAACACATACGAGAGAGGATCTTACCACTGTTTTGATCCAAACACCTTTGAAACAGTCCGGAAGGTTTGTTTTTGTTTTTGTACACATATACTGCTTGAGTAGACACATGCACGCACCCCAAGTTATATATTATCATCATATTTTTTCCGATATAATTTAGGCCTCTAACGGACAGCCTTCTTGCAGGATAATTTTGTTCTTCATTATGAAATGGTGGGGAAGAGACCATCTGTGCCTCAACATTGAGGAGGGAAAAAGAAAACCTTAATAGTGTGTTTGGAAAGAGAATTTTAATTGTGGAAAGTAATTTATCAGAGAATTTTAAAAAAAATTTAATCTAAAATTCATTGTTTGGATGTTTTTATATGAAGAATTTAAATTTTTAAAATTTTAAAATAGAATATTAAACAATTAAAAATGTGAAATTTTAATTTCTTTCTCAAAGGTGAAAAAATTGAAATTTTCTTCTTTTGTAGAAGTTTTCACAACATCATTCTCTATTCCGTAGTACTCTGATTTCAGGATGTATGAATTTTTATTTTTTTACTTGACGAAATTCATTTTTATTTATTATTATTTTTATTATTATCTTCTCAATTCTTTTTATTGTTTTTTATTTGAGTTCCTGAGCTGATTCATAATTATCAAAAGTTCAATTATCTTACGTGAGTGAAGGTTTTTTTTTTTTTTTTAATGTACTTTGTAATAAATAAGTATTTCTATAATTATGTATCACATATAAATTTTGAAAATAAAGAAATTTTAATTTTTTTATTCAAACATAGAATTTTGAAAATGAGAGAATTTTAATTGAAGTATTTGAAATTCTTAAAATTTAAAATTCTAAAAAATTTAAAATTGTCTTATTCAAATAGACTCTAAATATAAAGTTTTTTTTTATGGATTTAATTTTTAGGACACAAAAGTCATTTTGAATCATTAGTGTTCCTTCTGGCGCTTTTCTTACATTCTCGTAAATCTGCACTGAGAGCTGTTATCCTTTTTACCCCAGCCATAATATAGTTAAAAACTTAAAATAATGGACGTTACGATAACCTGGCTGTCTGGAAGTGGCAAATGTGGAATATCTGCCCAGTGCACGCAGGAATTCACCCGAGTCTTGGATGTCTAGTATTAGCTCTTTACTGCGTATACAAGCATTTAACTCCTCTGAAAGGGAGCTCTTTCTAAAGATATAAAAAAAAAAGTAAAAAGCATTCATGGGAAAATTAACCTTTGATGTATTAGCATTATAGACTCGTTAAAATTTACTCTTGATTTTTCTATTAATGGTTATTATGCTCTAAAGTGAATGTTCACTTTAGGAGAAAATATTGGGAATATGATTTTTAACACTATTCATACGAAGACGGCTACAGACATTTTACATGACCACCTGGGAAGTAATGATCTGAATGGCTAATTCAATCAACCGAACCTTTCAACAACAAACCATTTCATAAGACCATAACAAAGACCAGATGTTCATGAGAAAGTAACGACTCCATAAATAACCCCACCACCACCCCCCAAAGTGTACTTTCTTAAATTGCAAAGATGATGAAGTGTATAGGCAAGCGATTCACAGAGCATCGCAAATAAGATTACCAGATGGTTGAATTAAACCATATGGTTATGTTTGAGAGTTGTGTTTTGGAGATAAAGGGATGGAGGTTAAATATTTACTTTGAAATTAAAGATTTATATTTTTTTTATAATTAAAAAAACAAGATAGCTGAGAAATGAAAAATTTGTCTATTCCCTTTCACTTTAGAAACTTAGCTACCAAATATACTATGGGAGCCAATTTGAATTCAAAGACAAATAGAGATAAGGAAAATGATTGAGTTGTACTAATCTTGAAATCGTTGGAACCGTATCAGCAATAGCAACATATTTTAGTATATTTTTTAAAGTATTATTGTTGGTTAAAATTTATTAAAATCACAAAATGATCAAATGTGTGACTAATATTTTTGTATATATTAATTGTTGATCAAAACTAAACGAAAACATGTTTATAGTTGATTTGGTTGTTTATTTTTGCAAGTTGCCAGAGAAGATCGAAATAGATGATACGGAATGAATTAATTTTCAACTATATATGCTGTGTTTCGATAGTTAGATATTCCACTTCGCTCTCTGGTTTACTTATTTATTAAGAATGGGACCTACTATTTACTATTATGATTTATTGAGCATGTTATTAGCATTAGACATTTCTTGAGACATACAATTTAAGTTCCACTTTAGTTGGACAGAGTTCCATCTGGCCCGGTGCTTTTTAAAAAGAAGCAGCTAGAGTGAGTTAGGAACAGGCTTGGTAAGTTCTAAATCGCATACATTTTCTTATAATACTCACTGTTTAGTAGCTCAGAATCTGAAAAGGCCGACACTGAAAAAGATTTTGACTTGCTTTGCAACGAAGATTTCCGAATGCTCCTCAAATTGGAGGCCTCTATGCGATGCCTAATGACCCAGTAACACATAGTCCCCAACGTTGTAGCCATTATGGTTGTCCCTATAATGGTCACTCCTATGGCCAGCCACTTCTCTTCCTTTCCCACCACAACAAAAGACAGTGCCAAGAATGCCACCGAAATAAGAACACAAGCCAGCCACATCAGCTTGTTAATCACAGCCATCATCTGCTTCTTTGCTTTGCTTTCTATAACCACGACCGAGGTTTGCACCACCACAACAGCCAAAGAGATAAACAGTGCAATGGAATCAAACACAAAGAAAATGATGAACGGGGCTTGTGGGGCTATGTTTGCTTCACCAAGGGACATTCCCGGAGGAATGTTATTTGGGTCATCAACAAATTGGCCAGGGACTGTGAAAATAGCAGCAAATGCCACGGTGGCAATTAGCACTGCCACCACAGTTGTTGAATTTATTGCATTGTTGAGTCCTTCTGCATGCATTTTGTTTATACGTTTGGCTATGCCTTGAACGCGTTTTCTGGTTTGGCGTGTGTGTTCCAACTGGTGGTGGACCTCGTGCTTTATGTCACTCACCGTTTGTTTCAACTCACGGGCTGTGGTAGCTGTTGTGCCCTGAGGGGGCTTTATGTTTCTTGCACTCTGAACACCATGTTCAAGAAGAATGGCTTGCACTCCATGGTTTCCTGTTTTCTCAGCAGTGTCTACTGCTGTTTCACCACATCTGTTCACTGCACTTGTAACATTTTCCTTCTGCTCTAGAAGCAACTTTACAATCTGCACAAACAAATTAATTAAGATATTAACCATGTTTAAAAGGTTTTTACACGGTTATTCGGTTACAAACTGTTATGGATGATAAATTTGTTGATGTTTTTAATAATTATCTTAAAAGTTTTCTGATTAGTCAATGATGTAATTTTTTTTTACATTAACACTACATAGAAATTGAACTCCATTCACCAAAAAAAATAAATTAATAGAAATTAAACTCTATTTTTATAAATATTATATAACTTCATTTTTTTTATAAAAATTATCTTCCCTTCCCTCTCCCTCTAAAACTCCACTCCCTAGTACACCCTATATAACAAATCAAAATGTTGCCTGAATATAAGATTTGCCACTTTCGTATCTATAGTTATTGGAACTGGAAAACTACTCAAATCTTATGTACAAAATTGGCTCCTAGTTTGCTCTATGAAGACAATGCATCAGAATTTCATGACATGGAGGACAATAAGCAATAATATACCAGATTTCATTTCAAACGTGAACCAAATCTCCGGGATTCTTTTCTCATCTCCATTGATGTCACAAACGAACACACAAGTATCAAATGTGTAACTTAAGATGCTTGTTTCAGGAACAAATAATTCAATCTGATAGTTGTAGCAATTACTAGAGAATACTGTGAGAACTTCTACGGAGAGCCAAATCATAGAAAAGACAAATTCATCGACAGCAGGGGTGGTGATCTTAATCACCATCCACTTGTCACCACAACATTATAAATACATGAAGCTTATGAGTAAATTTCTAATGGAATTTATGGCAAGCATGACCTAGTTTACCTGAGCCCTGCCTTTCCTGGTTGCTATATGCAATGCTGTGTTCCCCTTACTATCAACCATGTTTATAGATGAAGGATCTGCTTTTATCAACTCCTCCACCACCTCAATGTTCTGTCCCTTCACTGCCATGTGAAGTGCTGTCTGGCCCTTCTTATCGGTCCGCGTTGTAACACCGGGCTCCTTCTCAAGAAGTGCTTTCACAACCACCAAATGTCCATTTCTTGCAGCAGAATGCAGAGCTGTTTTCCCATTACTTCTAGCAATGGTTGCCAGACTACTTCCAGCTTCCAATAGGAATTTCACTATCTCAGTGTGCCCTTGAATTGCAGCTGTGTGCAAAGCTGTGGTGTTGGATGGATCCACAGTCATTGACAACTCAGGATGACCCTCCATAAGGATCTTAAGTACATCTACAACAAGGCAAAGAGAACTGAGATTCCCTCTTAAAATCAAACAAGCAAGATAATGAGATAAAGCAAACCAACCACATTACCTAAATCCCCTTGCTTGGCAGCAATGTGCAATGCATCAAAACCATTTCTAGCCTTAATCCCAGCATCAGCAAGATCATAATGCTGAATCATCTCCCTAACTACATCAACGTAACCATATTCAGCAGCAATAAAAAGAGGCGTTTCTCCATCTTGATTCTGCTTGGCTAATAACTCATGCAATTCAGCCTCATCAGTTTCCAAAATGGTATCTTTCAGCACAGCCAAATTCCCAGCTCTTGCTGCAGAATGCAAAGGTGTATCATCCCTTTTTCCTGTCAATTGTTTTGTCATTTTTTTCCTTGTGTTGTTTACTGCCTGCATCGCTGGTGTTGCCATATTGGCTTCTTCACCTACCTATCAAATTCTACTCTTTATGATGCTCTAATTATTAGTATATCAAAAGCTTCTTTTCTTCCTTTCTCCAAAATCCCAGATCAACACTAGCATCTTTCATTCCACAGCATCTCAACGGGGAGGATCATCCCAATCATTGTCAAATATAAGTTTTTATTTATTTATTTATTAATTTCTTATCTCTTCTATCTTTCAAAAAAACTTGAGATTTCTGTTCTTCCTGTGTTCACAAAAAGAAAAAGAGAAAGAAAAACGGGGTTAAAACATTGTACCTAGATATGTTTTCTTATTGCATTATCATTGTCTTTAAAGAGAAAGAGATTCTAAAGAAGCAAATCAATCCCATTACCCATACCTCAGGCACAGAATTTGAAAAAAGACAAAAAAAAAAGGGCCATTATTGTTGGGTTGAAGTATTCTTGAATAATTATTATGTGAAAGAAAAACAAAGAGAAAAAGGTTGAAAATGAAATTGACCTGGGGTTGAAGGAAGAAGCTCAACCCTCACCGTGAAAGCCATGGAAATATGAGATTTGAGGGGAGGTTTCAGGAAGGCAAGAGCTTGGCAGCACACCCTGTAAGGAACAACATTCAGGATATGATATATATAATAAGGTGTGCAAAAGTTATATGAAAAACTTAGAAAGCCAATAAATATGAATATTTTGGAGGAAGAGACAAGGATCTTAGAAGAGCATGGATTAAGAAATGAAACATGAAAGGCACATGTAGCAACATAAACAACAACTTTATGCCAATCTAAATCACAGGCAGATCCCCATACACGCACCAAGCTCACCCATAAAAGAGCAACTTTTGTAAAGGTTGTGATGATGTCGGGATTCCAATAGAAAAAAAATGTGAACATATATGTTTGAGAATCAAATATAGCCTTGTCATGAAGGGAACACAAGAAAGAAAGAGAGAGAGAGAGAGAGAGAGAGAGAGAGAGGCTAAACCTCAAGTGGTGGCCAATGAAGAAAAACGGAAATAACTGAACCACGCGCAATTGAATTTTTAGTGGCGCGAGTGAAGATATTGCCATGGTTAACAACATTTTTTATTTTTACATGTTTCCGAGGTAGTGCTCTTGCAATGTAATTATGCGAAATTGATTTTATAATTAGTTTGATGCGTTACTTTTAAAAATACACAAGCCCCAATTTATTTTCCATTTTTTTGGGACAACGAACTGTTTTTGTGATTTTTTTAGTATAGACGAGTTTGTTATTTATATTTTCTCTCCTTTTTTACCTCTGCATTATATTGTGTGTGTGTATATATATAGGCAAACGTTTAGAATAGAGAAAATGATCCCATTCTGAGATTTGGACATGTACCCACTAAAACTAAATTGTTTTGGGTGTACCCACTAAAAGTCATATATTGACAATGAAAGTCAACAAGTCATGTACCCACTAAAACTAAATTGTTTTGGGTGTAGCCACTAAAAGTCATAATATATTGAATTGCATCGTCTGTACCAAAAAAATCGGATTTTTGCTTAATGTATGAGCGTACGAGTCAATTACAGAAATTATCTGATTAATGAACTTTTTGGGCTTTATTTAATATTTTGTTGCAAATGGAGGAACAACTTTTCGGTGACCCTTCTCACTGTGATTAATTGCATGACCTATTCTTCATTTGTATATTTTTTGGTTTACCAGTCTCTCGTTATTCTTGAATCCACAATGAGGTAAAAATTGGCTTAGGCATGCTTTTATTCAAACAATATGATTATGTGAATATAGTGAAATATTACCAAATACTCCTGAGAGTCCGGTTCACATACACCCTTCGGACGAAACAAATTTATTTATAAGATTTGAGTATGATATTTTGGTCAATCAGGGAGAAACGAGTTCTTTGACACTGCTGCAACGCATAAGCATTGGTGTGCTGTAGCATGCAGGCTCCTATATTTGCCCCCATGCCATGTGGCATCATGAAGAGATTAAATGGTGCAGAGTGTATGCATATTTTATTTTCCTCTCTCTTTCGACCTTTCTAATATTGAATTTAAAGGAATGTTATGGTTTCTTAAGGTTATGTCTGGGAAAGTGATCTGAGAACTTGAAACTTTGGCTGTATTCACGATTAATTCACCAATTTATTAAGGAAAATGATTTATAAACACTATCATGCTAACACGTAGAGAAAAAAAGAGAACCAAACAAATATAAGTATAATAAGTCATATATATATATATATATATATATATAAATCTTGATGTGATAAGGAAAAAGAAAAATATATAACGTGATAATTAATAGTGTCGTAATGTTCAGGTGTGCACCTAATAGTGTCGTGATAATTATTACTATGAAACACATTTTGAAGATGAATGTTTGTTGGAATTATAAAAGATTCACCCAGCTAGCATTTTTATATTGTTAATAATGTCATGTAGCGACTGCTTGTTATCTTAAGGTCCAAGTTATTTAATTTATTGGTTTTGCTTGGACCATAGCTTCATGAAAGCCATTGGTTTATTTATTACTAAGCCGGACAATGTCAACTTTTGTAGTCATCAAGTATATATACATACATATATATATGTTAAGCATTTGCAAGATATTTTGTTTGCACCGTGTACTTCTTTCTTTCGTCGTCTTTGATCTGTTGTCATGTTCTTCGAGTGTATAACCAACCGATGCTTAGGACAAAATTGGACAGCAACTGAATTTTGTTGTTGTTTCAATAGAAAACTTATGTTGTATATGCAGCCAGCATCTCCTCTTAGGTGATAAATAGGATTAATAGCGTGGCGTTTGCATGGTCCAATGTAACAAAAAGGCTAAATCAATCATGAACATTGAATTTTCATCCCTAAATTTAAATTGCCTATTGCATCAATTAATGACTTATTTTTCTGCAAAAATACTATTAAACGGAGATGAACTTAGCTAGATGAAAAGAGATTAAGAGAATTCAATATCAATAATCTTAAGAATAATTTTGTACAGATTAATAACAAAATTAACATCACTAAGTTATTTAATTATTGTTAAGTGGTATCTTATAAAAATGACCAAAGATAGTATATTTTTTAAATAAAAATCAATAAAATTTTAATTAAAATTGATTGAAAATCTTGAAATCATCATTGACAAAAACTAATAATTTTTTATAAAATAAAAGATATTATTTTAAAATTAATAAATATATAATTTTACATTATGATATATGAAGAAGAGAAAGAGAAATGTACACCAAAAATAAAATAAAAAAGTGAAACAGAAAAACTGTATGAAATATCAAATATGAAATTGGACCCGGCAAGTTTGTTTGGATGTGTCACAAGAAATAATCCCTCGTGAGCTTGATGCCAATTGCCCATTATGGATGAATTTATTTTTATCATTCTCCTTTGCATGTGTTTGGACAGACATGATGCAAGTAGCACACGCACGTCATTCTCAACGGTCACGATGACACAAAGTTATTAGATTATTACAGATCTTTTTATTTTTGGTGGCAAGATTATGAGAAAAAAGGTTATATCTGTTCAGTTACATCTCATAATATATAATAAATTTATTGATTTATAAAATAAATTATCTTAAAATAATTTAAAAGTTATTTATAATTAAATATTAATATAAAATTATTTTACATCATTAATATAAACATTAAACTAAAAGATTATTACAAATCTTAATTCTCTCATTTCATACAATTTGTTTGCCATGTTCATAGTTCACAAACAGCGGTATGTCTTGTAGAAATATTTGTGAAGGATTTTTTTTTATTTTTTTGTATGCTATCTTATTATTCTTCAGATAGTTTTTTTTTTTTTTTTTGTGTTGATTTCCTCTTCAGCAACCTTGCTTTGACCCGTGAAGGATCCTGATCGAGTGAAACAAAGATGTGGCTTAGGCTGTTATAGATCAAATGAATCCATAGTAGGCTTCGAATTTTTATGTATACGACAATGAGAAGTCGCAGAAATTGAGATTTAGAAAGGGAGGAAAAAATCTAGCTTGAAGCTGTGTTTTGTGTAATATAGGAATAAGATCGAGCAGCTCTGTACGTAGGTTGTAAAATGTTGTGTAGCCGTTACCGATAGTGGTTTTATGATTAGTAATTTACAGAATTTATAAATAAATTTACATAAACATTTGCTAATTAACGTCCTTCATTCTTCAAGACTAACAGCTCATTGACGTTGTCATGATACAGGATACTGAGTTTTAAATTTAATTTTAAAAATCAATTTATTTTACGTAAAATAAACTTTAAATCACCATAAAATTCATATTTATACAAGTAAAAGTTTATAAAAATTTTATATTAATTTGTTTTTCATAGTTTATTATTTTTACTTACACCATATTAAGATATATATTAATTTTATTTTAACATTTACTTTCTAAAAGATTAAGTCTATTTTAATTAATATATATAATTTAGATGTGTAATTAATATTTTAAATTATTTTTACATTATAATTATATTAAATAATTTCATGTTAAGAAAAAATAAGTTTTTTTAATTCGTATACAAATATTTTTCATATAACATTTATTTCTTTTCATTCTATTTTGCATTCATCTAACCAAATAAAAAAACTTTTTCTTCATTTTTTTTTCCTTCTTATTTCCATCCATCCAAAACAATATATATTTTTCATCTCATTTCTTTTTATTTTTGTTGTTTCAATCTCTTTCTTTTCTTTGTATATTGCTTTCCACTTTATTTAATTTCTTATTCAAACACAATCATTCTCTATTTCTCTCTATCCCTTTTTCACTGTGTATATGTCTAAAGTCATTCAATTATTATTGAATAGAAAACAATTGTACCAAAATCCTTATGGTATGTTTTGATGAAAGTGAAAAGTAAAAAACAAAGAGAAAGAAAGAAAATGAATAAAAACTCAAATATTTTTTAAACTTGCTTGATATGAGATATAAAGTGAAAAAAAATAGTAAAAGAAATGTATATAAAATAACATAAATGCCTTAAATAAGAAATCGGATATAATATAAAAAAAATATTTTTATTTTGTGTGCACAATAACATTTTTCTCTCCATTTCTTTCTAATTTAGACCGAAGACATCTTTCAATTATAGCTACATATGCCTTCTTTTTTTCATCCACTGAACAATGATAATTGTCATTGTTTAATTTCCATCTTTTCACAATTATTCGTTCCCTCTTCCACTAAAACAAAGAGACCTTTAAATTTTTCTAGTTACCATAACAACTCTAAAAAGAAATATACACATGGGGTGATTTGAGAGATGAGTGCTTCATGTAGAAGAAAGGTTTCAGTATTAGAGTACACAAATATCCCACTGTTAAAAAAGGAAATGGGCCATGAAAAAAATAATAAATGGCCACACTTCACCTTTGTAATAATATAAACACTACTCAACTAGGGCTGTTCAAAAAGACTGAATTGAACTGAAATATTTAAAAATTACACTAAAATAGACTAAAAAAACAGAACTAATCTTATGGAAACTGAACTGAACTTTTTTATAAGTTCAGTTTTATGAAACTGACTTGTTATAATTAGTGGTTCAGTTAACTATTATTAAACTGATTTCATGCATGTTTTCCCTTCCCGTGATAGCCTCCGGCACCGATGGCAGAATCACCATCAGTATCACTCGGAAAATTTTATAATTAAGGAGAGATAAAGAGAGAGAGGCGAGTAAATGGGGGACCCACGTGTGAAAACATGAACGACTATTGTATGAATTTTGAAATACTTCATATATATATATATATATATATATATATTTGCAATCAAAACAAGGAGTTATATAATTGATATTAGGTTTATATATATATATATATATATATATATATATATATAGTATTTTTCTTTGATATTGAAAATAGCTACCCGAATAAGATCTTTCATCCCCTGAAAAACAGATTACGACTGAGTATTTGGAAGAGTTATAAAACATATTTTCTTGTGGTTGATTGATGCTACATTTTCTTTCTGTTGTAATCTAGCTACTAAATAATGAATTATTTATATCTCTCTATATATAATCAGCAATTGGCCAAGGACGAAGGAACCAAGTAACGTTACAGCAAGGTACGTGAAATGAAACAAATAGAGGAAGCTAACATCCTGAGCACGTGCGCACTGCGCGTGAGTCACTCCTTGGTCATTGACATATTATCAACTTAATTAAGTAGAAAACTATACGACCTGTTTGGATATAAGTCAGAAATACTTTTGAGAGCTTTTCTAATGGAAATATAGTACTTTTTTTAGTAGAGAAGCTCTCAAAAGTACTTCTAACCTTATATCCAAACAGATACGTGTGTCATAGTATAAACAGTGTGGTATATATAGGCTATCATAATCTTAAGAGCACATATATTAAAAATTCAAAAATAAAGATTGACATGGTAGTCATCATAAATAATTAAAATAACTGTTGTTGCAAGATCTTGATTCATAATTAAGCATGATATATATATATATATATATATATATATATATATATATATATGGAGTAAGATAATAACTAAAATAGGTGCTATATATATGGACTGCTTGCTATAATCCTCCAAATCTTTAAAGGGTCTTCACAGCTGATGTAGCTTTCACATCCATCCAACGATTATAGCTTTCCAAATCACGTTTTAAAAATCCTATATTAAAATTATTAGATATTATTCTTACAAATCATGTTAAATTAATGAAAGAATGATGAAAAATCAGATTACTCAATGTTAGATGAAATAAAAATGGGGAGAGGGGTGGCCATCGTCGTCATAGTCCCCACTTGCCACTGAAACTCCATTTTCCCCACCTCACTGAAATTCCACCTCGATCAGTTTGATATTGAAAGTAATAACTCCGCTTTAACTATAGGATTTAAAGTGATTAGTTTGATATTGAAGCCGACAATAACTCCTGAACATAGAAATTATATTAATTTTTTTAGGCAATAAATTAGATTGATGAGCACCAAGATATATATCCCACCATAAAACAAAGCCTAGTGATAAAATTAAAATATTACCAAGACAGTCCGCTAGTCCGCTCCCGTAATTTTAATGAGGCTTCAGTTAAATTCGCACAAAAAATCATCACCATTTCTGGCTACCGCATTAATTTATAGTAATGAATATGACAATGTGACGTTATAGAATATAATGAAACAAAAGATAAATTGATGAGCCTTAGTGTGATTATTTACATTCCTTGATCATTGAGGTGAAAAAATGCAAATATTTCTAGCCCTTTTCAATTCAATCTTCTGATTACCAAATGGAACACAAACATATTCGAACAATACCACAATGAAAGTTAGGATCTAAGACTTACAGCTTTGAAGGTGGTAATCCGATGTTTTTGGGAGCCAGGAGTCATGGTAGTTGCAAATAAATAAATAAAATTCACATAACGTATAATATCATGACTAATACTTTTTTGATCTTCCTCTATTCCTGTCTATTTTTCCTTGATATAAAAATCAACAGTTGACACTTGATAACCTCACATCTGAAACAAATTATGTGTAATATTTTTCTTCCACCAAAATGTTTTTGACTTTTTGGGCTGAAATGGCAGAAGATTGGGTATATAAAGAAGCTTGAATCTACTGGGCCTCTTATTGGGTACATTCAATCCACCATTTCCATTTTCCAGCCCTATTTCCATATTTATGGATTATAAAAAACTTAATATTTATGCCCATAAGTTTTTTTAAAGCAGATTTATGTCCATAACAGATTCATAATATTTGTATATCAAAATGTAGAGTTGTTTTTATGAGGAACCTAACAAAATGTAAAACGTTTTGATATAATGACTAAAACGAAAAATTATTCTAATTGCAGAAATTAAATATAATATCATTATAACTTTGATAAAGGTTAATTCATAAATACTTTTACATAATTTTTAAAACATATATTTTTGTGCAGAAATTATGTGTAATACTTTTAGATTTGGAAGCAGAAGAAGCACAACTCAACTCAGCAGAATCATTTACACCCCGTGATGTCCTCTTCAGCTTCTCAAGTTATTTTAAGAAAGAACAATTTCATACATTTTTCTATATTTTTAATAACATTGAATGTATTTTTATTTACTACCTCTTCATAAACTGTTCATTTCGTTACAAAATCATTGTTATTTAAGGTTAATGTGCATAAATTTAAAATGTTTATTTTTTTTGTAAAATATTATGTTACTAAAAAAGACCCTCTTTTATTTCATCTGTTATATCTTCTTAAACTTCCTATATGATTAATAAAATAAAAAAAGACGATGCACGGAGAAAAATAGATGGTTAAACATACATTTAATAAATTGGAAAAAACTTGATGATACTTTAAATTTCTAAAATAACAGAAGCTTCCCAAAAAAACATAAAAATGATTCTGAAATGAAAACAATATAATTTTTCTCTATTTTTTTTAAAGGATAATTTTTTTCTATTAAGCAGTATATATATATATATATATATATATATATATATATATATATATATATGTGTGTGTGTGTGTGTGTGTGTAACTTTTAAAATTAAGAGAAAGTTCCTTTTTTTTCCATCTCCTTCCTCTTATACCTCCTTTGCCTCTTGCAGCCACTGAACGCGATTGTCCTCGCCCCAATTCCCCATATCAACCCCTTCTCACACTCTCAATAATTTCTCTGTACATTAAACATATGCAGTACTCACTTATCCTTCACCGTTAACCATTATTTCCAGTCATTGCCAACCTTACATTCACCAAAACAATTCCTTAAGGAAACAATATTGGCTAGAGCTTCTAGAAAAAAGCATTAGACTATCAAAAAGAATTAATGTACTATAAAATAACATATTTCATTTAACTAAAGACTGAATAATGGATTTAAATTTGTGTATATAAGTATCTAAAACATACATATATAAACGCTAATTAAAAACTATGCTATTCATAATATAAGTTCATGCGTGATATTTTTCTGCTGGGAATCAGAGAGAATAATTTCCAGAATATTGAAATCTATTTAAAAAATTATCCTCTCAACGTATGTAACGGATACATGCCTTAGTACTGAACTCCTAGCAGCATACATAAAAACATGTTTATCTACCTATAATGTAATGTAAGTCCGTAAAAAGAAAAATGTTAGTAATATAAGTTCAGAAATGTGTATTTGTTTTGAAGGTTGAAATTGTAACGACTACGTTTTTTGTCCGTATTTAATTTATTATGCTTTTTAATTTACAGAAAAAAAAAAATTCTACGTAATTTGTTTACATAAAACTAATTATACATAATAAGTTATTTATTTTAACGCGTTCGTAAATTTGTCAAAATACAAAGTTCAAACATAGTTTTAATATACTGTCCAAATACAATACAGTCCCAAATAGTCTGTTGCAAAATAAAATACATACAGCTCATCGTAGCATCAAATACAGACAAACAGAAAATCACAAATACAGCATATAGAACATCCAGCCACTACAAGAAAAATGCTCTGTACCTACGGACAAAAATTGTCACATAAGTAAAAAATCTGTAGGTAAATGTATGATATACTTTGTCCTACGGACGCTTCTTCCGTCAACTTTGAGGGGGCGTATACCGACGGCTAATAATCTGTAACTATAGGTTTTACCTATGGATTGTTTTCCACCTACAATTATATTTGAATGTCACTATATGCTATGCCTACAATTTACAATGTGCGTAGGTAAAAGTCATTAACTTATATCTACAACATCTAACTGTAGGTAAAAACATAACTTATACCTACAACCTCCAACTGTAGGTAAAAGTCATTAACTTATACCTATCGTTAGAAGATTGTAAATACAAACCATTAACATGTACTTATAGGCTTTAAATGTAGGTACATGTCACCTAATAAATAAATCACGCTGTCCATTATCTATTGGAATGCTTTAAGTTTCCAAATTATTATTATTATTATTATTTAGTTATCTAGATAAAATGAATGTCAATTGTATATAAGTTAATCGTCTAAACTTACAACAAGTTCAAGGAACTAATCTATGTAATAAAGTAATTGTTTTACTTAAAAAAATTATACTAATTTTGAAACATTGGAGCACACATTAAAAATTGACAAACATGGACTAATTAAACTCCTCTCTCTATGAGGGATTAAGGGGACAAAGGTCCATTTTCCAGGGAAGTCACATAATCACAAAAATAAACAAGATTATTTATGTGTCCCAAAATACTTAACAAAGATGAGATGATATCCAGCATCCACAATAACCAAT
>PYAF01001311.1:321787-344121 GCA_007407185.1 Glycine tomentella | reverse complement strand
ATAATCTTCTTTGTATCATAAAATGATTTGGGCAAAGTATTTTCTTCTGGTAATGCATCACTCAACAACTCTAACAACATCGAAAAACTTTTGTCAGTCCACCCATTTAGACACTTTAAGTGATACAAATGTACAAGGAATGACAATTTTGTAAACTTCTTACAACCCGGATAAAGACTTTGCTCTGCCTCTCTTAACAACTGATAGAAGTTATCTGAATTATTGTCGTTTTCAGATTGCTGAACACTAGGCCCATTCATGAATGTTTCAGAATCTCTAGCCTCTGTATTTATATTTGTATCATCACTCTCATTAGTTGCATGCATTGTGAATGCATCATGAACCAATGTATCCATATCATGATCAAACTCCCCTTCTACTTGAGATGTACCCAAAGAACTAGATGTACCAACTTGTTCACCGTGAAAGATCCAAGTAACATATCCTTTTAAAAACCCATTACTAATGATGTGCTCATAAACATCAATCCGAGAGCGCCACTTGCAATTGACACATTTGGTACAAGGGCATAAAATTTTTCCATCCTTGGACGATTTTGCAAATGCAAAATCAAGAAAATTTAAAGCCCCTCTAATATACAATTTCCTGATTTTGCTTGTGACACTCGTAATGTTCGACTAGGTTTGGCTTCTGATGGCTTTAATCCTTTCAAAACTATGACAATTTCCCATAGCTCGTAATGTTCCATCCAGCTAGCAACACATAGAACATCCAGCTCCTTCCTCAATGATTTCTTTAGCTTACTGTTCCTCTGCTCGCCCAAATAAATTGGAGTCATCACAGGTGTCAACCACAGACACAAATCGGGTAAGTATATGATAAACATGGTTAGATAATTAACATAATAAACATGGTTAGATAAACAACTGAAGTAAAATAACAACATAAAACAGATACATGATGAATGATGCATGCTTTCTTTATTATCATGATGCATGACTGAGATCTCAGAGTCCTAATAAAAGGTACCATAATTAGAATAGTTTCACCCACTCCAGTGAAACAGTCCCACCCACTCTAGTGAGACCTCCCTCCACTCCGAGGGGAAAAAGGGTACCAATAGTTCCACCCACTCCAGTGGAACAGTCCCATCCACTCCAGTGAGACCTCCCTCCACTCCGAGGGGAATAAATGCAAATGATGTATGTAATGGTTTCCTTTTATTTTCCAGTTACTTTTTATCATTACTTTAATTCTCAAATTCTCATAACTTTGGCACCAAAAGTTTTATTCACTTATCATGATCAATTCAATATATAAAAGGTCTAAGTGCACCAGAATTTTCTTTAAGTATACATATTCCACCACTTTCAACATCTTAAACAATATAACATATAACCTTAATACAAATTAAAGTGCCACATCAAGTGAGTAGCATACAACAACATCAAGTAAGTAACATACAACCTTAATACAAATCAAGATTCATCATTAAGTGAGTAACATACAACAACATCAAATAAATAACAAAGTAACATATAGCCTAAATAAAACAATTAAACATAGTTACAAAATATAGATAATTGGATTTCCTAGTCACTTTCTTACTAGACTACATTCAAGTTAATTATTCCTTAAGTTATTTAAGGTTACTTATCATCTAGGTATTCTTTTACTTCTTTGAAGCATTTTTACAAACACATGGTATACAAAACTTAAAGCTTATGGAAATATATGACAACCTAGCTTAAGTCTTATAGAATTAGATGATAACATAACTTAATTAATTATCGAAGCATGTGTACCATAATACTTCCCATACCTTTGCTTTTCCTTGTTTGAAATTAAGCTACCTTTCTTCAAGAATCCTAAGCCTTTCCACATGAACTTCTTCAAGGGTGTGGTTTCTTTGTTTTTGGCTTTTGTTTTAGGTGGAAGAATAAGTGAAAGGGATGGCTGAAAGTGGAATACTTTGGCCGTGCAATTCAGCCCCACTTTGGTCCCCACCATCCTTTTATATGCTAGGTTCCTTTGGCCTTAAGTGAAAATATCTCAAGCTTATAATTACCTTGCTTTTTAGTTGGATTCTTTTTATTGGCTAAGGCTTTCTTACCATACACGTGTACTAGTTCATGAAAATTCCATACAATTCTACCTCCATCTAGCAATTGCACGTGGGATTTGCTTGATCATGGTGCCTTCCATTTGTTTAAATCTGTGTGGTTTGCTTAAGCTTTAAGTGTTGTAGATTTTTTGTTGCATTTGTTTCAAGATCATAATTGCCTAGCTTTCCACTTGGTCCTATTGCCTTCTTTCTTGCTTCTTGGCCGTCCATGTGTCTTCTTTCTAGCTTTCTCCACTCTTCACTAAAGTGCACGACCAAGCTTGTTTTTGAAGCAAATATGTTTCAACTTTTGGCTTTATGGTCTAAACCGTGGAATAGCTATGGTTTTTAGGGGTTTTAATGCTTTATTTTACTTAATCATATTTTCTTATATAAACCAAAAATATTTCTATAATTTATGAAAGCCTAATTTCAATTGCTTTCTTGGAAGTAAAATTCTAAAATTGGTTAGAAACTAGCTTAAGTTTTAGTAACAATTTTGGGATGTTTCTTAATTTCCTTCTAATGATTTTTTCTAAATTCCTATTGGTTCATTTTGTTTTTAATTAGTAAAATTTCTAGACCACTTATTTAAGAATTCATTCCTTTCATAATTAAGAGAAAAATTCCTAAATTGTATCTTTCCTTTTTCTGTGTTTTTATAGAACTTTGATTAGTCTAGATTCAATTCTTTTTGAATTATCTTTCAAAATTTCTAAAAATTTCATTTCATAGTTTTTCTTTACTAGGAATGCCAATAATTCCCTATATAGGAACATACTAGACTTTTGTCGGGTTTCCATGACCTTACTGAGGCTGTATGACCTTATCAGAGCTAAAAGGGTATTTTGGTCATTTGTACAATTGTTCAGGGGCATTTTAGTCATTTACCCTAGGGACCTAACTGTCAATTGTGGAATTGTCCAAGGACATTTTGGTCATTTTTAAAAATGTCAAAGGGTATTTATGTCATTTGTCTAAGAATGCATATTTATAAGAAAATACACATATATATTGAAATCTGAGGGTGTTACAGAAATATATTACTTCATTGATCCCAAAAATTATTGTAGTTTTAGCCTTTGAATTTTTTTGATAATTATTATATAATTTTTATAATTTGATATAAGATGTGATTTTTATTGATTCAAACATTGAACTATATTTACATATTATCAAAATTATCTATATTTTTTTTGTTAAAATTAAATAACAATAAAATGATTAAATTATCTATGTTTTAATATATTTTGAAATATTTATTTAGATCGATTTTAATTTATATGAATAAGGTAACAAATTATTTTAGATTAATATAAAATTTTGCATATATAATTTATGTGAAAAGAACTTTCAATTTAAATGAATTTTAAAAAAATATCATTCAATTAAAAGTTATAAAATAATATAATAATTATCAAAATTAAGTGTATTTTGATTTCTCATCTAAAAACATATATTTCATTTTTGTCTTATAATAAATAATGTTATCTTAGGAGATTTAATAATATATTTATTGAAATTAAGAGAAAAAATAATAATATTTTAATAAAATTATTATCCAATAAATATTAATTTTCTTAAAATACTTACTTCTTAATCTATATTAAAAAAATCTTAAATATCAATGATTTTTGGGAATAAGTGATTACGTAATAGACTAATACCTTGACTAAACACTATTGTCACCCAATTGACTAGACCATCGTACCTAACTTGAGATTTTATCATTTACTAGTTTAGATTGGCCAATGAAGAGGCATGTGAGTTTGTTGCAGAGAAATCGATGATACACGTTTATTGGTGTGCAGTAGACTCTCCCTTCATAATTACTACCTTTAGTGCTCTTTTTCTGCCACAATTAATTAGTTAGAATTATGTTATTAACCCATAGCTTTTTATTTTATTTTCAATCATTAACTTACCTCATTTAGTACATATTGTGCAATCTTATTCTCTTATTTTTTTATTTATAAAATAAGAAACAAATATAAAAAAATTTACAAACTCACGTACCCTACTAAAATAATTGAGCTTGACCTTATTGATAATCCTACTCTCTTATACTAATAATTAATAATTTAGTATTCAGATTTTGTGAGAAAAAACATGGTTGAAGAACAAAACTCATTAAAGATGCACAATCAACTAGTTCTTTGAAAGATATTAATCATTGATAAAATTTATTAAATATTTATATTAATAATATGATATAGATACAAAATATTCATCAATTTTTAATTAATTTTCAGTGAAAAATTGAATTAATCACCTTAAATAAGATATTTTTTCCTAAAAATGATTTTTTTATTCACAATACTCAAATATAAAATCTTATTTAAAATATTTGAACCTTTTCCACTTTTTTTTTTTTTTTAATCTGAAACCTTGTTCCACTTGAACGAGCATAACATTTTTTCCATCCTTTTTCTTTTGATATATACACCCAAAATTGGAGTGGACCTGTTAACATTTTCCTTTTTGTTTCTTTTCTCAATCATTTCATGCATTTACGTATACCAGCATGTATGAAGCTTTTCTTCCCGAGATTATAAAAAGAGCATTTTTCTGTTGACTTTGTTAATTACTTCTCGGATACGGATAAACCTAGAAAAACAACTGTAAGAGGGATGCGGCTTCATCTTTCACCAAGTATTTTTCTCATTATATTTTTCCATAAACATTTTATTTAAGTATAGTATAAATCCATGGCTGAGACGCAGGCTGTTCAAAAAATAACTGCAGGAGATCTTGATCCTAATTAATTATCTCCAACACTGTTTCAATATTCTAGCAAATTTCGTTTGTCTAAAATATGTTATCATCAGAGATCAAATCGGAGTATACTCTAAGAACAATGATATATAATTAGAGATAATATATATATATATATACAATATATACAAAAAAAATATAATCCATATCGATCACATGTGTGCTATGATCAGATCACAGGCAGGCATGTATTGTTGGGTGTAATTTAATTTATTTTATGAAATCTGACAAAGGAAAGCAAGTAACAACGCGAATATATAAATAATTCACCAAGTTGTAACTGGTAAGTTGGTTGCTGTTTGAAAAGAATACGATGGACAAACACCGTACTAAACCCTACCTTGCCGTTTCAAGGATGACAGTAAATTCTTATAAGCTGTAGGAAATTTATTGCATGTTTTGTTGTGGCAAGTTGCTGCTGTAGTAGTTGTCCATTCGTTGCTTGCTGGGGTCCATCACATGGCTTTTCCTTATGTATGTGAATGTTTCGTAACATAAACCCAAAACCCAATTCATGATGAACCATATATAATGTGCTTTGCTCAAGTTCTCACACCGGTTTCAGTACTTTCATTAGCGGCGATGAGTAAATCCGTTTCGAATACCTATTTTTATGACAATTCAACAATTGTGCTTGTAACATTAAATTGGTGACCAATTGTTCAATATTGTGGTCCGGGTATTTCGCTTGGCATTACAAGTTATAGACAGTTTAATTTATGCATTTTCTATATTCACCCCATATGTAACTTCTAAGAAATTAATGCATTTGAATTCTTCACAAACATTACAAGTTATAGCCACTATAAGTTTATCAATAAGAAAGAAATAAAATAAATTAAACCGTTAACATTAAAGAAATAAAAATATGAATAACTACATATTTTCTTTTATTTAGTTGAAAAAAATTCAAAAATTTGACTTTTTCAATTTAAGATTTAAAATTTTCTGTCCTCCTTCATTTTTTATTCACCATCCTAAAGGTAGGGTAAATGTTGTCATTTCTTCCAATCCTTGGATGTCCCTATGCCTGACGTATTGAGTTATTTATTAATGGAAGTAACGAATGGCCCAGAAATTACACCCCCAAAACCTAGTACCTACGAACCAATGCTTGAAGCCAGGGGCGGTTCTGGGCCCATGCAAGGTGTCCAACCGCATAGGGCCCCAAAAAATAAAGAGCCTCAAATATTAATTACTGTAACATATGTTTAATATTGAAAACTGGAGGAGATGGTAACCTTTATTTTTAATAACTAAGGGGTGCAAGGTTCAATTCTCACCAATAACAATTTTTACTATTTTTACATTTTATTTATTTTTAAATTGTCAATTGAGGGCCCCGTTTTTTAAAAAAGGAAAATATTAAACAGGGCCCGAAGAAAATTTGCCAAAGTTTGCCCCGCCCCTGCTTGAAGCCTTCACAGATGGTGCTTGATAGATTTAGTTTCAGTGATGCTGGCTGGAGGGTATATGTCATTGTTACATTACAGCAAGGAGGGGGAGAAAAACACGTAAGAAGCTACCTAGGGTTTCTTCGCAAATTCCTACCTTTTCAGGGACCACATAAACTATTTTACACAATTTTCAAGCATGCATTTATCTGTTTTGCATTCTGCAAGTCATGATCTCACTAACTATGTCCAACCGTTTATGTACTTGACAGTAAATTCAACAACATATCATATTCAATTCAAGGTGCGGGGTACCCTTCTTCTGAGTTGTGCGGAAGACATTTTTCCTTTTTGTGTCAGTTTACTTTTACCATGCCGGGGACACAAGTTGATACTGCCTCACTATCGGAGTGTTAATTACAACCCTTCTTTTCTTGTAGATTTCACATTAAACTTTTTTTCTTTTACAATTCAAATCTCCCATTTATGTGATTATGTCTTTTGCATTCAAATTGTAATTAATACTTCTTAAAATGTAACTTTGTCGCAAACCATACTTCCTTCTTATGTTTAAACAATGAAGGTTACTATAAAAAATTCACATGAGAAGGACGTACGTACAATTATCTTTTCTGTAGTTATTGTTTCAATATATATTAATTTTTAGGATGATTATGTAATTAACTTTAATTTTGTATTCATTAACATTAATTTTTCTTTAAAAAGTTTAAAATAGTTGACATCAGAATTTTCTTAGGCTAACCTATCTATTTGAAGTTTTGAAAAGCTTGTGATATGTAAAGAAATTAAAACAGTTATAAAAAATAACAGATAACCGGAAAAACTAATAGAATAACTATTTAACAAAAAAATATTTTATAAAAAATGACTATAAAATTTATAAATAAATAACTAGACTAAAAATCTCAAATTTTGGAAGGTTAAAATATCTAATCAAGCCTGAATTTTTTTACACCTTGGTAAAAAAAATGGTACGTCATACAGGGCTTTCATTCCCTTACAAATTCAAATCCATGGCACAGGAACGAAGACAAACGGACAATCGATCGATCTATAGAGGAAATTGAAATTGACAGGAACGGAGGATGCAAAATATATAAGCAATATAAGGTTGCGTTAAATATGAAGTGACCTTAAAATAATGGGCCAGGTAGTTAGCATCATCTACAATTATATCTCTCTTAAAATAAATATAAAAAGGAAGAATCCATGCACAACCCCACACTACCCTGTACTCTTTATCCATCCGTACTACCAGTTCACGACACAAATTGATGAAAATTATATATTTTAAAAAAAAGTAAAATATTTTTTTACCAAAAAACAAAAAAGTATTATCAGATCCTATTAAAACAAATAAAACTAGGAAAAGGAAACCACTATACCCTTTTAACAGCGTGCCAGGCTTCATTCAAACGGCACACCTTATTGGGTAATGAACCCTTGAGGGGTTCATCAATAATAAGTATAGTTTACAGAAAAATTAATCCAGATGCATATGGTGTGACAAATATTGATGTCTGTTATAGGAGACCTAAAAATTTGGAGTTGTCCCTTTTTTCTTTTTCTATTTTTTTCCTTTTTCTCCTAAAATGTGATACAATGTAATGAATTGCTATACTATATATCCAGAGAAATCTAAGGATTTTGATAATGTTATATTTTTGGAACAATGAATTTGATACATCACAGAAAAATTCTTAATACCTGTATCAAAACTCTTAAACTTCTGAAGATAAGATAGAATTTCTCTACAGCAACAATATAACCTTACTTGAGAAACAAATCAGGAAGTTTGAAGTTGGTTGCATCTTCAACATTGTTGATCCAACCAAAGGTCTCCATGAAAGGGTTAGCCAAGGACTCTGGTGGGTAGTCATCAATGCAGTAACTCCACACATTCGTATGATCCCCAAGATCCTTCATTACCTCCCACAAACAGCTGTTGCATTTAAAGCCAGCACCAAAGCTTATCATCAGCACTCTGCCACCTTTCTTGAGCCTCTTCTTGGCCTCCATGTACCCTAGCACATACCACAGGCTACTTGCTGAAGTGTTACCAAAACGGTGCAGTGTCATCCTTGCTGGCTCAAGATCATACTCACACAGATCCAAGCTCTTTCCAATCCCCTCTATCACAGCCTTTCCTCCTGTGTGGAGGCAAAAATGTTCCACCCCGGTCTTGAAGTTCAAAGGGGATTTGCTAGATCCACCACCTGAGGACTTTAGGGAACTAGTTTGGCTCAGTTTCTTTACGAGGGACACAATCATGAACCTGAGGAGCTCCCTAGTTGGCAAAACCTTGGGTGACAACACCCTTAGGTTCTCAACAAAGGCCCTTGTAGCTGCCTTGGGCAGGTTTTTGGCAAGGTAAAACCCAAGCTTGCCTTGCTCATCTTCCTTCTGATTGCAGCAACAATAGGCATCTTCTTTAGCACCATGATGAGTCCTCACCAAGCACTTCAACTTGAACATGGCCCTTTGCTTCAAGGACCTTTTGTTTGTCAAGAGAATGACACATCCACCGGTCCTGAACAAACAGTTGGTGAGAATCATTGATCTGTCGTTGCCATTGTACCAGTTTGGACTTAGAGACTCGGAAGTCACCAAAAGAGCATACTTGTTCTTTTGTGACTTGAAAATGTTCCTTATGATGTCCAAGGAAATGAGGCTAGCACTGCACCCCATCCCAGTGAGGTTGTAGGCCTTTATGTCCTCCCTCATCTTGTAGTGGTTAATGATTCTTGAAGTCAAGGAAGGAACAACAGCGAACATAGAAACATTCACCACAAGCACATCGATCTGTGAGGAGGAGATTCCTGACCTTTCAAAGAGTTTTTCAATGCTGTCATGGAAAAACTCCTCCATTTCTGTGACACCATCATCCAATGTTGGATTTGCCTCACGACCCTCGATGACGTTTCTTGGGGCATAAGTTTCCTCACCAATGCCAGAGTTGACAATGGCCTTGAGGAGGAACTTGTACTCATTCAGACCCAAGTGCTTGTTCCTCCCTATGATCTTCCCACAGGGTTCAGTTCCAAGCTTTCTTTCATCGCTTGGCTTGTAAAGTTGGTAGTCCAATATGTAGCACTCTTGGTCCCTTCTCCGATCAAACAATTTCCAGATCAGGAAACACAAGTACAATGCCATAGCACCATAAAGTAAAGTGAGGAACTCCATTAGAGAAAGAGAGAGCAGAGAAAACAGACGTAAGAGTTAGAAAGAATTTGATGGGTTTGAAATTCAAATAAACGTGTGACACTTTATAACAAGGGAGTGAGAGTGAGCAATGAGAGAATGAGTGGGGCGTGTGAAGAATAGAGAGGCCTAAGACTCAAAATGTCAATACTCAATAGTTTAGTTTAGTATATAGCTATTGGCTAGCTAGCTCAACACCCAACAAACTTATCTCTTTGAAGCTTTCGTGTCAACCATTATTACAAGAAACAAAGCAAGCACTAGTCACACTATGAGCATGTGTTAGGAAGAGTTTTTCTGGTGTGTAAGTCTTTATTCCAGAATAGGACACCTTTTATATCAACATTTTAATTTCTTTAAACGGCCTATATATTATTATACTATAGAGCCAGCTAGTTTACGCTGTAATTGCAGCAGTTATGGAATTCTACAACAAAATGAAAATAGCCAGTGGTAGTAGGTTAGCCGATATAGTTATCCACATTTAAGGAAGAAGAAATATGGTAGATAGAGTGGAACAGAATACACAGTAATCTTCCCCACATAAAATCATTATACAGATCATGTCTGCCGTACCGCGTAAGTGATTAGCACACAAATGAAATGAGTTGTTATTATACACTCACCTTCTCTACCCCATTTTTTAGTATATGAGCAGCTTTTTTTCCAAATGAAATGGGGAGCCACAACATCTATTACTTCCTTTTTCTTTTACATTCAGTTTTTATTCCTTCCTCCCATTTTTTTACACCCTCTGTTACATTTTTTCTTTTTCTTTTTTCTTCACTCTGTATTCTCTCTCTCCCTTTTCTTTTTTTAACATCCAATATACAAGTTACAAACGTTATTGTTATTGAAATTTAGTTGCCTTTGGGAGATAAAAAGTAGATTGGATGGTTAAGTTAGAAGGAAAGGAAAGAAAAGTTGTGGGTTTGATCTTCTCTGTTAACAAAATTAAGATTCTAATAAATTAACATTTGTCTATAAAAATAAAAAATAAATTAGTTGGCTTTTTAATTCAAGAGCGTATGTGTTGCTGTGTTAGATATTCAAGAATGATGCCGTGTAAGTTATACCAATAATTGAGGGGTCAGTTGGGGTTTTCTTTTAGCTAAAGTGAGCACTACTTGTGCTTAATTTCACTTAGTATGTTAATAAATTCATTGGTTTATCAATAAGAAAATGTCGTGCTTTATATTATGGTTCCTTTTGTTATAACTTAAGTTTAAACTCGACCTGAACGTAATTAGTAACTCTAGTCACATACATGCATGACAATTTCAAAAATTGATTTGAATATCTGTTTATGGTGATGTGTGACTTGAATTCAGTCCTCAATAGGATCGACAAGTTGATAAGTTTACAATGCATTTTTTGTTCGATGTACGTTTGTTGCAGTCTGGTGACCACAAGCAAAGGCATGTTCGATTGAAAATGAAAAAGAAATAAAAGCCAAATGGAAGAAAATAAGAGAAAAATAACTTAACTTAAATGGCTGGGAGTAGTTACACACATTGGTTTCTCAATGTGTCCAAGATTCTACGTGATCAGCGGCGTATTCATGTGTAATAGGCTAAGGCTTCATTGATTTGCCTGTTGAAGCAAAAGATCCAACCCCCCACAACATTATATAAACTACTATTTATAGATAAACTTTCTATCGACTAGTTTCTAAAATTTTGCTGCCTAAAAGACAAGTGTTTTTTTTAATGAAAAAATATTATTAAGGCATAGAAACCTCTCTAGGAAAGCTATATAGTACAAACACAATCAACCCTTAAGGCATTGGAAACAAAATTGCTAATAAATTTTGGTAACCACCATCGGTAACTTCATGCAACAATCTTCACAACTTTCATTTTTTAACACCTTTTTTATCCTAAAGTATATCTTCAGAACTCGATCTAAGACTTGGTCAACAATAGTTGCCTAGCTAACTAAATCAACTCAGCACTTAATACCTCGATACATACCTTATCTGACACTAACAATTTAATGCATGGATAAGCTTAAGTAGTTTTTTTTGCATAGAGTCAACGGAAGGCCAAGCAAGCTAAAGAAAACAAATGAATCTTTCAATTTTTTATTTCGGTGTCTTTCGTGAACCAAACAGTTATTACCTGAAGAAGTTTGTGGTTCCACCGTTGAAGTCAACGGGCAGAAGATGATGGAAGACAACTCTAGTAAAAGAAAAAGAGGCCTAGTTAGTTTATTGCATATATGACCCACATTCGACAGTCACGACCACAATTTCTACTAGCATAATGTTCCGGCCCAACAGTTTTGATTCGGTGCGCTGTGATCTCTTTTTTTCTTCTCAAGTACTTATCTTGCTCCAACAATCTCCAGCGAGGTAGGTGGACTTAACTATACCAAGTCAAACACTTACCCAAGGCCTAGCAGTGGAGATTGGGATAAATGAATAAAAACTTATATTAGAGATACAAAAAAGTAGGTTGAATGATTAAGAGAAAAAGAAAAAAATTATAAATTTAATTCTCATTATTCTCATGATACATCAAACACCTAATTCTAAGTATTAATTCTTTAAAATATTAAGATTTATTTAAGGAACTAATTTCTCAATAAATATTTTTTATAAATATAAATACGTTGTCAAACTATGAACATGGATAAAGTTATCAGTCTTTTTTTTTTTTGTGAGTAAAAAACCAGAGGATTAAAGACCTTTGGTTGACAAACTCAACTGAATCATCCCTCTAAACACCAGAAATACAATCCGGAGCAGTCTCAAAAACATGATAACCATTGGTAACACTCAAAGTTTACTTAGCCATCCCATCCGTAGCTTGATTAGCATCTCTAAACACGCGATTCCATGAAACATTGCTAATACGCCCATGCACCGCACGAATATCTTCAACCAAGTTATAGCAAGGATGATGCCTGTTGCAACCATCTTTCCAGGAACTTAATAGCATTGCTTGAATTGGAGTCAACACAGATGCAATTAAATCCTTGAGCCCACGCGAGTTTCATTGAATGTTACATAAAATAAATAATTAGACATTTAATTAGGAACAAAAAATACATTTTACCTTCTATTAATATGAAATTAAATATTTATACAAAATAGACAATAAGTAGAAATAAACACTTGAAAATATAACAATATATTTTAAATCAATCTGATAATTGGAACCAAATTAAATCAAACTTTTTTTTGTTCAAAAAGGAAATAATCAAACTCCAATACTAAGGATTTACAGTAAAATCATATTTGATATTGTAATACAATAATGTTACTCTTTTTTATAGGCAATTTTATTTTTATAGAAAAATTTAAAAGTGAATTAGATTTTGGGGACTCACTAAAATCAAGACATGTTTCAAAGTTCAATGAACATTTATAAAAGTATTTATAAATTATCAATCAATAAGGTTTTTGCATCAAATTCAAATATACATTTTTGTGAAGTATAAATTGGATCTTTACCAACTAGACCAACCTTTATCGGTAATTTTTTTATAGTCATGATACCTTTTCTCTTATAAACCAACATATGATTCATAATTTGGACCAATTGGCAGTTTTTTGTATAGGCAAAATAACTTTACTCTTATAAAAACCAACATATGATTCACAATTTATAAATGTATATATTAATTTTTACGTCACTCAACATTTATAATTTTGAACCAACTCGATATCCAGACGACCAGACCTTATAGATGAAGCTAAGCCCGTAATAATTTGATTGACACGCTTTCCCACTTCTTACGATTTTCGAAGTTAGTTGATTTGACACTTTGCGCCTATATTACCTAATTCATGTTCAGACTACAACCGAGTCAATGTGCTTTGAGAAGTCATAAATCTACTTAAACATATACATTGCGCATATATTACCTTAAGCCTCTTGAATATATGCATATGCTATGAGAAATCATAAATCTACTCTGTTAACTTGGCTTGAATTTTTGGATTTTGGGTGGAAAAAAAGTTGTGGAAAACTTGAAAGAAGCCCCAAAAGAACACCAAACACTACCGGCCAAATTAATGAGGGGGTGACTACGAAGAATGGGAGGATAATGCCGTAATTAATCTCTTTGTTTCTCTCGAAGTTTCCATGTCGTTGTCTGCTATGAATGATAAAGAAGCAAATTAGTTTTATGTATACATCAATCCGCATCTTACGGTATATATGCTGCTACTATTATTTTGCTTTTCCATTGAAAATAATAGGAAATGTAAAGCGGAACATTGCAAAAACATGCCCTCGTAATGAATAATCCATGGTGCTGCATTGTAGTCTTCATTAATTTTAGAAGAGTGTTATTCTTTTTCAAACACTCTCGGAATATTTGTTAAAATTTATTAAGGTCTATAAAACTTTATAATTTGTAATAGAATTCAGAAGATAATAATAATAAATATATTTAAAAAAATGTGTTAGTTAGCATGTGATTGTATTAAGATTCGGTCCATGTATGTCTGCATAGTTGAAGCTTAATACATTTTACTACTATTAGTAAGATCCTACACCTTTTCAATCTGAACAATAAGAAACGGATATTTATGTGTCACATGCAAAACCGTAAGATGTCATGATCTCACACACCAGTTATCTTCAAATTATCATTTTCTTTTTTCCATTTTTAGTTTGTATTTCTGTTTAACTATATTTTGCGTCACGCAAAGGGTTGATAACACATGCGGGTTGCCAAAATAGGATAATTAATACAACTTTTTTTCGTGATCAGTCTTAACATCAGACGTAGCTAGGCATCTAACTGATTCAGGCCTAAAAAAATATTTTTAGGGTGTGTTTAATACACACATACTATATATATATATATATATATATATATATATATATATGATTTTATAGAATGATGTCACATGACAACTTTATATTTGTTTAAAAAATATTAAATGATATTATTTAATTTAATTATTAATTCAAATTAATATTATTTTATTATATAAATATATTTTATTTTATTTTTCATTCTTTTAAAATTATATTATTATTTTATTAAATGCAAACAAATATTTTTTGGGAAATTTTATTTTTAATTAATTATTTCATTTCTCTTTTAGTATTTTTAATAACGATTTTAATATTATTTAAGAATGTATTATGAAGAAATGATCCATCAGTTTATCTCATTCCTTTTAATTAGTAGTGTTTTTTAGTTAACATTATATTCTTTTTAGGAAATATGTCTTAAGTTATATTAGTTTTGTAGAGTAAGAGTAGATTCATGTTTTGCATCAAGTAACTAAAAATTATAAGAATGAAATATAAAAAAATATTAAATTAGTGAACCATATTTAAATGTTAATTGATGAAAATATGTTAAAATGTTAAAAAAATATGTGAACTTTCAATAATAATAACATTCAGTCACTTGGAATAAGTTTTTAGTTCAAATCATTTTTTTTTATTCAATTAAAGAATATTTTTATATTTTAAATTAACTTATTTGATTAATGTATAAATTTATAAATAAAAATATAAAAATGTATTAAATATAAAATAAAATTCATCTTTATGAAGTACCAAATTTTATAAAAACATAAACCTGATTCATTTATATGAAAATATAATACATATTATACAAAATTTTGGTGTAATTTTTATAACAGTTAATATTTTATTGTTTATTAATATCGTTAATTATTGTGTCTATACACTAATATATATTTCTTAATTAAATATAATAGATAAATACATTAAAATTATAATATATAAAAATACAAATTATAAAATTAATATTCATAAAAAAACACGGGACACTTGAAATATAATACACGGACAGTAGTAAAGGATAAACAGTTGAGTTATAAGATAATTTTTTATCTTATATATTGTTTGATGGACATTATTGGACAACACAAAAAATAAAAATAAAAAAGTCTTTAATTAATTTTCTTAATTCTAAATTTTATTACGTTTTAATGTTTGAAAGAGTGATTTATAAAGAATAAAACTAATAAATAGTTAGTGATTTGTCGATTAATTTCTTCCAGGTTGCCTTGAATGGGTAACTGTTTCTGTTTGCATTGTGGTTGGAAACGTGAGTTGGTGCATCCAACACAACCATTGAACACTGCACATTACATAATGGAGCCGTTTAATTTAATTCTAACCAAAGCCCAACTATTAGATGGAGAAAAGTTTAGATTAGGAAAAAACATCTCACATTGCCTATCAACAAGAAAACAAGAAAAATCTAATAATTGAACACAAGTTACAAGACTTGACTAGATGTACAAACTCATGTTAACAATTTTATTTAGAGTGTAGAAAATACATATATTAACTTTTTTATTATTTTTCAGAACATTGTATCTTATCATTATTGTAAGTGACCTTTGATGATTCATTGCTATGAATCTCTTAACCGTGAATGAAAGAAATAGAGAAGGAAAAAAAAAAAGAAAAAATATAATATAAAAACAATAGAGACAGAATAAAAAAACATGCATTGCATAGATTAATAAAAATAAGAAAACATGCAAATGAAACTATAAAGACATTTTATCCTATGTATCCAAAAAGACATATTATCCTATTTAATGAGTTATGTTGTTTATTTTTTTATTTGTTATTATTTATTTGTTTATTTAATTAGTAAAATTATTATTTAATATTTGTTGTTATTATTTTAGAATGTTTATTATATTATTTTGTTTACAAAATATGTACATTTTTTATTATAATATTTTAAAATGTATTATTTAAAAGAATGGTTTGGTTTAGTTTAATTTTCATCCTCACCTTCAAAATCAAACTATAAATATATTACACTTACATTAAAACCTACCTTATTACATACATATATTTGTTTTTCTAAAAAAAAAGTTGAAATTATTTTAACTAGTGGTTTATAATTTAAATCAATATGTGATTTATGACAAGATTTTCTTTTCAAGAAGAAATAACAACAAAGCAAAACAAAAACCAGCTTATAAGGGAAAGTCACAGCCATAGCATTCGTCAAAAACTAGTAGTCCATACTCCTAGGAACTTCATCAACCATATAACAATATGGTTAATAGATGTGGCACACTGGCACCCATCTTAGCTTGGAAAATTAGCACATTGATTTCCTCACTTCTCAAAGACATCTTTATAGATTTTCATCCAATTTGTTTGAAGGCTCGTGAGTCGTGACTACTATAAAGTTCTTTCCCACTTCCTTGTTACTCAGAGCTGAATTTGCCTTTCTCTTTTTTCTTTTTATCTACACGATTATCCTTCATAGAGTGAGGTGCGCTAAGCAAGTTGGGCCTGCAGTTTCAATCAAAACATTCGTGGCACACAAACAATCCTTTGTCATTCGCATTGCTTAGATGGCCTTTCATTGTTGGGCCAGCTTTCTTGTTGCTGCATACCAGTTGTTCCTAGCGGTCACAAAATGAAAGTTTTAACAAATGTTTTTTAATAACAAAAAGACTATAGGTTTTGGTTCCACAAAAATCTTTAGGTTTTAACTTGGATCAACATCTTCTTTCTCTTCCTCCCCCTTCTCCAAAATATATATAGAGAGAGATAGAATCTGTTAATACCAAATGTAAGGATTAAAACTTACATAAAATCTCATGTTAAAATAAATTAATCTAACGACTAAAATCAATTCATTAAAATTATCATCAGTGTATCATGTGCTTTCTCATTTCTAATCATCATCACAACAGTTTGTCATTTGCCATTGGTAATCATGACACTCTCTACGTTGTTACCATGAACCAAAAACTTAGTATTCTCACCTTTCTAATTTCAACATTTCATACTCATCCCCAAGAGAATACAATATAGTAATTCTCACCGGAAATCATTTTCGCTCTTGGTGAAAGGCACACTCCTAATACCCATTTCCAACAGCATTCGTGGCCATAGATGAATGATCACCCCAATTGAAAAAGCTTATTTTTTCATACACCCCACCACAAAAAACATAGTAATTGTAATTATTGTTGTTGTTGTTACCCTTATCCAATTGAAAAGGTTCGGCCCCTCCTTGAACGCTCTCCAGTTGGTCAAGTTGCAGGAAAATTGCATCCATAAACGAAATGAAACTCCAATAGAATAGCGATTTCGAAGATTCAGAAGCCACCAGGGAACAAGAAAGGACATATATATGCATCAATTAAGTTTCTATTATGTAGAGTGTGTTCTGTTGGGGAAATACCATTGTCAAAGAACAAAACAGCGGTGGCGAAAAACGATAAAGCACGTGTGGGTGTGGGTGTCTTGATAAAAGCATAACATTTTTCAAATTTTGTTTTGAAATTTTGATGAAAATTGATTTTTGTTTCAATCCGTTTTTTTATAAGACTAAAATTATTTATTTTAGCTTTTTGGTCCCATATTGTAGGGTGGATTTAAATTAGAATATTTTTTATGTGTTTTGTTATATAAGAAATATATTGATAAGTAACATGAATTAAAAAGAAAGAAAGCCACTAAAAGAATTCCTTTTATCAAGAGAAAAAGTTTATGCATTAACAGTCTAAATTTTTTTATGTGTTTGTTATATAAAATATATATTGATAAGTGACATGAATTTAAAAGAAAGAAAGCCGCTTAAAGAATCTTTTTTTCAAGAGAAAAAAAGGAGCGTAAAAAATTTTATATAATTATTCGACCACAATTTATTATATATAGTAATTTTTTGATTTTTAAAATGATTATTTTAAAATAATTTAAACATATTTTATAATTAGATGACTCTTAATACATAGTCATTAAACTCTGTTTTAAAATCATTAAGAATCCCTTTTAAATTAAGTCTTTTGTGGAGTAGAAAAGAAACTTAACAAACTATCCTATAAAAGTGAATAATGTATAAAATAATTGTGTTCTATTAAAATATTTTTAAAAAACCTTTAAGATGATTTTTTTTTAAGAAAAAAAATTGTTACTGTTACGGATACGATCCCATATCCTCCCTATTAATGAACCCGAACAATCAGGGATTCCCCTTGATGACGCAGGAGCAGTTACCGGCCGATAACCCTTGATCCTCGTTACAGGCACAAGGGGAGAGGACTCGACGGCTACAATCCCGGAGACAGAATGCCTCATTTCCGGCCCAGACGAAAGGTTATAAGGCAGAAGCACTCGACGGTGAAAGGTACGCACTATTGATCCTGGCCCTCCTCTTTCGATTCTACACGGCACACACAGCACCCCCCATTGCTCCCGTGTCCGTGATCTCGTCTTCTGTCGTTGGTCTGATCGCCATAGACCAACTGGGAAGAGTCAGGTCCTACATATAAACACCACCGGTGATATCGCCGGACATCCCCGTTATCACATAACAGAACAGTTACGATGGTTAAACGATAGCAAAAAATATAAGTTAATTATTAATGAGTAATTAATTTAAGTGAAACATATTTAAGTTTTCTTATATAACTTACCGAGTTTAAAAACCTTATAAATAATTTAAAAAATCCCATTAAAAAGGATGCAACTGCACCTTATTATTGACATTTTTAATTCAAATAGGATGATTTTCTATATCATATACACTGGCGGACTCAGGATTTTGAGCCTGGAGGTATCCAATTCAAATTGTCTCATTACTCATATCAATGATATCATCATCATCCGCTTCTCAACACAGGATTTTTTATTTTGGGGAGGGGGGCCAGGTTCCACCAAACCCCTAAGTGCGTCCGCCCCTGATCATGTATATATGATTTAGAAAGAAGAAGAAAAAAACTTTGCAATTACTCGTTTAATCTCTATATTTATACAATCTTTATATTTTAATCTTACACAATACTTTTTAAACCAATTTAGTCACAACACATTACTTTTTAAACTGCTTTACTCATACAATTTTTTTTATAACAAGGACTAAATGAGATTAAAAAGTGTATGGGATAGAGATTAAGAATGAGATTCACAAGATAATTAAATTAATGTTTAATTTTTTAAAAATGTTACTTGAATAGTATTTTTTAAAATGTTAATTCTTATTTTTTTATATTTATTATATTTTTGTCCATAAATATTTATTAAATTTTCTTTTAAATTTTTCTATATAAGGTAAAATTTTATTATTTTTATCATTTATATAACTTTATATTTTTCAACTACTCCAATATATTATTTTAGTAAATATTTATGATTCAATAAGATAACTTTCAGTTATCAACTAACTTTTTTTCACTTTCAGTTAATTTTTTCATAGATTAACCTTAAACCAGTAATTCATATGGTCTAAAAGGATTGTTTTTAGATATAATAACTAAAACGTACAGATTTTACAGATATAAAAATCAAACAAGTAATTAAACTCAATTAAATATAAGCCAAATGTTTAATATATATCTCCAGTCATTTCGTTTACATCAATTTTGTAAGGAATCAATAATTAGAAAGTTTTTATTGCGAGAGTTGTATTTCCATCTAAAAAGGAGTGTATTTTTATGCTTTCCCATAAATTAATTAATTATCCATCTATGCTGGCCAGTGAATAATCACGATTAAATAATACAGAAGAACCAAATAAACCGTACAAATATATATGGAGAAATTGGCAGTTCCTCTTTACCTCTATTTTACGTTGATAGTTCAGTTTGTTTGTTTTTACCTCTTCGATTTTTTTCTTTTTGAGATATTGAAATTGTATGTACCAACAAAACAACTCAATAATTTAGAAATCAAATGATTAATCATCTGTGGTGGCCAATGAATAATGGTGAAGAAATCACACGGAACAAAAAGATGGAGAAATTGGCACTTTCCTTATGTCCAGAAAACAAAAAAAAAAAAAAAAATCGAAACATTTAATCAGATAATCAATATTGCCAACACTCACTTGTCTCCTCCTGGACTTTAATCTTGAGTAATTGATCTTCTACGGAAGTTTTTCCACAGCTTGGTTAATTGGTTTAGAATTTCTGAAGTCTGCATAGTGATTAATGAGCACCATTCCTATGCTTCCGTTGCTTTCGGCTCCAGAAATTTAACAGGAAAATAGGGATCGGTGTACCTAACAATATTATTTGCAGTGGAAGGGTTAGTACAAATTAAAATAAACCGATTAAATGGATAAATTAGGTAAATTGGTGCAGTTTAATGATTATTAATTTTATTTGACTCGAGCTAGGTATTTTAAACTAACAATATAATTTTTTTTACATAGTTATTCATGACAATCTATCATATTTAATAATTTTGTTGACTTTTAAAATAATTATTTTAAAATAATTTAAACAATAATTTATAATAATTAGTAATATTATAAAATTATTTTATATTATCATATAGACATTAAACTTATTTAATTTATACAGTCCACATAAAATAAAATAAGTCACCAGAAGTTCCGTACTGATTTTTATTTATAAAATTAAAACACCTCTTAATATTAATATATAATTAAAGCATTACTAGTATACAATTAGTATTGAGATATATTATATAATATATTTCAAGATAAATAATATTAATATAAATATGATATCATATTATATAAAACATAATCCATTGAGCCAAAAAAATGCATTATCCATACTCAATTGTATAAAATATTATACTTTTTGAAAGAATATATATAACATCATGACCAGATCGGAATTGCGACCACTCAAATCATCCTAAAAATATATTAAGTGTTTTTTATTTGAAAATGTGTAATTTCTTAAATCCAAACCTACAAAAAAATTCGGCACAAAACAAATTAGCTAGGGGTGATATACCTATACCTATATGTATATATATATATATATATATATATATATATAGCTTTTGTGGGCTAAAAAAACCAATAAAAAAAAGTTCTTTAAATTTATAATTCTATTTTTTTTATCTTCTTTAACTACATAAATTTTACTTTAATAGTGGAGACTGAATTTTAAAATAAAGCTCTAATTAAAGTTTAGAATTTAAAATTGTTTTTCCTATGAAAACTAGGTTGTTTTGCTTCCCAAGTTATCCATAAATTATTGATTTTGATTAGCTTGGAAATTTCTTTTTAACTTTGTTGCTGAATTGAAAAAAATTAATTTGGATAGGCATGGGTTCCAACTTAAATGTGGTCTCAAGTAGCTGTATTAAATATTAGAAAACAAAACTTTATTCCTCATAAAGATTCTAAAAGGCTTTTAAAAAATACTTGTGGTTTGAAAATTTTTTTTTTTTACAGAAAAAAAATAGTTAGGTGTCGTTTTGTAGGTACTTCTGCTGTTATTTTTCAAAAAGAATGCAACTATAACCATTCATCTTCAAAAACAACAATTAACAATTCATCGCTGACAACATACGTACAATTATTGCATTTAATAGTGTTCTAATTGTCCTAGATGTTTATGCAACTTATACCTAACTAGCCCAATTGACGAGCGCATAAATATTGTGAACAAAATCAACATATCAAATAGACAAATACTTACATCCATTTCAAGGTTACTCTAACTATAAATTGAGTCAAATTTTACTTTATGTCTTTACAGAATATTTTAATTTATTAATAAATAAAAACACAATTTTAATTAAAATATATTAATAGTATAAATATCTTTACATTATCAAATAACAAATTATTATATAGTAAGATTATTGATTCTGTAATAATTATTTTAAAAATTACATATAGAATGATACACTAATATGGCAAAATTAAACTAAGAGTATTACTATATTATAATGAATATTTTCTTAAGAGTGCCTGTTATACTTTTTAATCTTTGTATGAAAAATACCCCGTATATGTTCATTTATTCTCTTGATTGATTAATGTTATTTCCCTTTTTCATTTCCTTCTTTATTATTTATCATGTGTCTATTATTAGACAATTCTTTTTTGTCGTTTTTTATTTGGTAAAAAGCTTTTTTTCTCTCTCCTTATCTCCTAGGTTCACAAGAAAACTTTATATATAAAGAGAGAGA
>PYAF01001311.1:311653-321687 GCA_007407185.1 Glycine tomentella | reverse complement strand
GTCTATTATTAGACAATTCTTTTGTGCCATTTTTTATTTGGTAAAAAGCTTCTTTTTTTTTTCTCTCCTTATCTCCTAGGTTCACAAGAAAACTTTATATATAAAGAGTGAGAGAGAACGAAATTGATAATGATAAAAAAAATTAATAACTATTTTTGTAACATTAAAAATAGTTTAATGGTAATGTAATAATAATATAAAATAATTTTATACGATCTATTTAACCTTATACTTAGTTTTAAAATTAAATAAATAAAGATTTTACTGTCCTGACTTATGTTAATTATATAACACCATTTCTTTTCAACATTGGTTTTTTTTTTTTATATGTTACAATTGAAATCGGCACTGAAACAAATAGTCATATACAATAATAATGTAACTAACTGATTTTTCCTTCTGTTATATATAGTAATGTTGCATGTATTTTCTTAACGTTTAAATTCATAATTTTATTTATTTGAAATTTATTCTTATAGTAATTTTGTTACACAGATATTTTGTACAACATTATAGAAATATTTAAGTATGAGAGTTTAAATTACATGATATACTTTATCTTTCCCGCGACCCCTACATTCCTGTATCCATGGCGGGTTATTCCCTAATTAATTGAATTGAAAAACTCAAAAAGTTAAAAAAATAAAATAAAAATTCTGCACAATGCACACATATGTAGGATTCCAGGTACTATACCACCCATAGGGTCATTCAGCACAAAAAATCTTTTACACTAAACGTGTCCTTTGTCTAGGCCACATTCTCGCCTTTACCGTTAGCCTAAAAAACAATAACGACAGATGTGGGGCCCATTACATTTGCCGGCGCGTGCTCCAACATCACGTGCGTTTGAAGCGATGTGGAGGAGAAGGAGTATGTGACGACGAAACGCTACCCGATAAAATGTCAGAAAGACTATGCTCCAAATCATTGGGTGTAAGCCCGAACACGGTTTCCGACCCGACCCGATACTTCTCAAAGAGTTCCCTGTGACTTGGAACGAATTTCAAAGCTAGTGAAGCTTTTATTTCCTCTCGCAGTTTCGGGTCGGGTACGACCCACGAAAACTGTGCCTTGCACGCATCATGGAATGCGACGTCGAAACACTCGAAGATCGCCCTAGCTTGCTCCGCCGTCGGAGTTTCCGGCAGCGACAGAAAAACCTTGCTCCATCCCACGCGCTCGTACTTGGAAGCGTACTCTTTCACCTTCAGTTCGTGCTTCGTCAACCAATCCTCCCCGAGGATGAACCCTAGGTTTGAGTTGCGGACCTTTACGACGACGTATTGCATGTTATTTGCAAGGAACAGGTAAGAGAGTGCAACCTCCTTGTAGAGTTCAGCTTTTCTGTCGAGCTTGCAGAGGAGCACTAATGTCAGCCACGCCATCCGTTCAGCTATCTCCGATGAGCGATTATTTCCCTCGCGATCCGGACTGCGGTAATAAGACTCCGGCAACGAATTTTGAGGCCAATCGGCGACAATCTCGGTGAGTGCGTCGCCGTAATCGGCGAGGAACGCGATGTAGTTCATTACGTAGCGCGTGAGCGGGTGGATCCCGCCGCCAGGCACCGGAATTTTGGAAGATTCCTTCTGAATCGCGGATTCGAAGTCGATTAGCATCGTCCGCACCGCCTCGCCGAGCCTCGCCTGAGAAACAGTGACTTGATATCTGATGGAGGAGGTTGATTCCGACGAAAATATGGACTCGATTTGTTGCCGGTTGTCGGAGATCGCTTCGTACAAATCCAGCGTCCTGAACATTTTCTCCGGCGTTTTCTTGCACTTGGCAACTTTTTCTGGGAATGCGAACAGCGACTCCGCTCCTTCTCTGCAAACCGCAGCGAAACATGACTCCGCGATATTCCTCTCCGGCGAACCGAAGACGTAGTCGCAGAGCGTTCTCTCGCCGTGAAACAGAGTGCGGACGGCGAACCTGACAGCGTTGAGCCAGGACTTAATCTTTGACTCGAGCACCTCCCAGTCCATCTTCTGAACCTGAGAGAAAATGAGCCTCTCCACTCCGTAATGGTACAGTGCCTCATCAACCACGGACTTTCTCATTAAGATGTAAATCTTGACGCACTCTTTGCTGTAGCCGGCGGAAACCATACACTCCGCAATGGCTTTCAAGTCCGCCATGGCAACCGTGGAGACCGAGTCACCGGAAAAGCGGAACTCGTCGTCGGAGAAATCGGAGCCGTCGTCGGAGACGCTGCTGCTACGGTGATCGGTGGAGGCGACAGATTCAGGATCGAGATTGTCTCTGTTTTGGGTTAATATCCGATAGAACTCGGTCTGGAGTCTCTTCATGGCGAGTTGCATAAGGAAGTGGGCTTGGACGAGGGTGTCGGAGGAGGAATCCAGTGCGACGAGGTGCTGCATAGTGGACTGCAGGCTCATGACAGAGTTAAGGTACTGTTTGGCTTCTTGGCGTGTGTTGCTGAATAGAGGGGCGGTTTGGTCAGAAGGGGAAATAAGTTCCCATTTGGAAATGATGGCGCGAGCGGTTTCGATGTTTTCGTCCATTAGCGATTCGGAGAAGGTTCTTGTGGGAGGAGAGGAAGATGGCGATGATGATGGTGATGGTGATGTTTTGAAGAAGAACAAGTTTTTGAGTCCCATTTTCGGCATTTTAGTTTGAGTTGAGGAACTGGAACGGAAAGAGTTAATGAGTTTGAGTTTTGATTCCTTTTGGTTGGGGTTTCTCTTGTTTGTGTTGGTCGTTTTGGGCTCAGTTTAGGGGGTATTTATAGATGTGAATGAATAGCTTGAATATTCCATTTTTGACCCTCGCTCGTGAGGGGAGTAAAGACGTGACGAAAGCGATAAGCAAACGCGGTAGAAGCTGAAATGTGAATCTTTTTGTTTTTCTTCTGAATTTTACGCTAGGCCATCACAAGGTCCACAACAGAATGAGTAACCTGGGAGGGAGGGAATAAAGATCTCGTTAATACACAATTCACAACTTGCTATCATATTATCTTCTAAAGCGTGTCATTAGTTAGGAAACATCTAGGATATGTTATCATATACTACCACTTGCCTTTTATATAAAAATAAATAAATAAAATTACTAATTCATCGAAGTCAATTAAAATAATCAAGGTAATTAATTTTCATTAATTAGTATTTTATAAATGCTTATAAATTAAAATAATTTAATTGATAATTATGTTTAATGACATAACTCATAATAAAGGGAAAACTTTATCCACCAATAAGTACCAATAAAGGGAGTATTTGCTATTGACTTAAAAAATGCATACAGTTGCATAAAAAATGAGCAAGTATCTCATTAATAAATTTCACAATTACTTAAGAGTATTAAAAAATTGTAATTAATAAAACTGAAAAATGAGTCTCTGTTTTTTAAAATTAGAAAAAACAATACTGTGATTAGTCATTTCCATTTCTCATAATAAATTATTATTATTGTTTTTATATTTTTTTAGTACGAGACTTAATTTGGTGCATCTATGCGTGCTGATCTAGTCTTAGTGGTTTGGTTTGGAAGTTCGAATTTGAAACTCTTTCTCTGTCTTGGTGTGAAGCAAGGAACTAGCACCAAAGAATTAGTCCTGCTTATTTAGTTTTAGTGCCGTCCGATTTATTTATTACAGTTGTAGTTATCATTTTTCTATTGAAATGTTTAATACTGAGTATTTCCCTACTTTCTTTTTCCTAATATATTCATAACAACTACATTTCAATAGGAAGCAATGTAACATACATGTGAATAATGTTTTGAAATGGTACTTACATTATTTGGCAGTTACAATCCTCCTACTGTTTTAATAATTTTTTTTGTCTGCGAAATATTTATATTCAAAGAAAGATATTAGTGTTATTGGTATGTGTGAAAAGATGATGGAACATAGATTAAGGTGATTTGAGCATGTTATGAGATGGGCACTAGATGCTCCCGTAAGAACAAAAATATGTTACCAAGAGTTTGATACAAAGAGAGATAGAGGTCGACCGAAACTTACATGGAAAAAAGTAGTTAAACAAGACCTAATAGAGCGGAACATAGATTGGCGGACGGTATGTCTTAGGATGAAGTGGAGAAAAGCTATAAACTTGGTGGAGGGTTAAATCCATTAGTAGTTTTGTGTTCCAGTCATTTATTTGTTTTAGTTATTTTTCTCTTCTTTTCTCCCTTGTTTCTTTCACCTCTTTTTCTCTCATTGGTCTTATTTCCATTTTTTTTCTTTCCCTCTCCCTTTCTCTTTCTGTCACATTTACGTTTTATCATCGGATTCATCTACCACCGATCCCAATTAATTTGGGTTAAAGATGTTGTTAATATTGATGTTTTACTATAATTAATATTTGAAAAACATGACTAATTACTTTTGTAATACCTTTTCTCTCAAAAAAAATTTCATCCACAATACTTAAATTCAAAATATTACTTAGAAAATTCAAAACTAGTTTCACTAGGAAAAACAATTGGAAGTGGGGATTATATAACAAAACAAATTAGTGAAATTACTCTTACTACCCATCTATTTGCAGAAAAAGCCCTTTTATTTATTAGACCTACACAAAATCATTCTTAAACATTATACGTACTATTTTATATTGTATATACATTACCACTAAATACTTTGCAATAGTAAAAAATTGAAATTACTAATATTTAAATCACAATTTTTAAAGATAACTTAAAATTAATAAAATATAAACTAAATATTATTAATGACAATATACAGTAGTAATGATTATTTCAAAATTATTGCAACAAAAAATTTAATAAATACTTAATCATGTGATTTAGTAATACATAATTAAATCTGATTTTATGTTTTTATTATTTATTTCTTAAAAAATATTTTGAAAAATATTAGTTTATTCTATCTTATTAATAATTTATGTTGTTATGTTATTATTAGATTTCTTATCACAAAATTTAAATTAATATTTTTATTTTAAATATAAAAAAGGAGTATAATTTTCAAAAGTTTAATATAATATTTTATCATTGTCCTTAAAGTTATTTTAATTAGTTGTCATTCAAGAATTTAACAATTTTAATTTTTTACCGCAATAGAGAGATTTAATCATAATGCTTAAAAGAGGAAAGATATTTTTAAAATATTTGAAAAATATAAAAGAGATTTTTATAAAAATGTAAATTATAATAAGGATGTAATTCTCAATTTTATATAAAAAAATATTTTTATTAAATATAAATATTTATAAAATAAAATAGATTTTATGTCAATTTTAAAAATAGATAGAGTTTTGTGTAAGAAACGTAAAAGAGAAGGAGATCAGAATCATTTATTCTTAGTGTCAACTCACGACTATTATAATTATAAGGTTAAATTAGTCTTTATGTCCGGTACTATTACAAAATAGTTAATTAGGTTTTTTATATTTTATTTTTTGAATTGGTTCTTATATTTAGTTTTAAATTTATAATCAGGTTTTTATATTAATTTGTCTCGAACAATCTATTAAACTTTATAGAATATTTCATCATTTATATCAATACATCTTAGTTGATTACAGATGAAATTATGGAGATGTGAATAACATTACAAATAAATAAAGGATTAATTATGCATTAGGGTTGGGGTTACAATTTAAAAGATAATGAATCCATGTTTTCCAGTTGGGTTAAAGTAATTCCATGTGCAATAACAACACCATTTGAGCTTATATGAAATAATATTTGACAATTAAGTGTGTATATGATATAATATTTCATTAAGTCTAATAGATTTTTTTTATAATAAATTAACAAAAACTTAATTATAAATTTAAAATTAATATAAGAACTCAATTAAAAAAATATAAGAACCTAATTAAAAATATTATAATAATATGAGAATCTACATAATAATTTTATCTAATTATAATCGCAAAGATTTGAGTCAACTAGCTTGGTTTGTAAGATATACGAAGTAATGGTGATAAGGGGTCAAGATCTGTTCAATGTAAACTGTATTGAAAATTGTATACTTTTTTTTATTAAAAAAAAAAAAGCAATTGTATACTTGTTTATGCTATAAGAAAAGTGAAAACCACCGAAAACTTTGAATTTGGGGCATGTTTGTTTCGATTTTTTTAAAATTATTCTTTATTTTAGATAATAAAAAATCTATATGATAAGAATAACTTTTTAATTTTATTTTAGAAAATATACTCCTTTTTTAGTTTTTAAAATTAAAAATTGATAAAATCTTTAAGTTATTTTGATTTTACTTATATTTTTTCTGTTATTCATGTTTTTCCTCATACCATTTCATCTTCTTCTCTTACTAAAAATTAATTCTCCCTTTTATATCTAAAAATTAATTTTTTTAAAACTGTTTTGTAAAATAGTAATTTTTAGAAACTGATCAAGAGAAAAAGAATCAAACACTCGGAATAGTGAACTCTTGCTAGTAAAACATGTTAACCTTTTCGAGTTAATTGAATTGGACCGATTCCCTCGTTTAATGCATTTTGTTATAGGTCGTCCTCATTTGGTAGCTATTTGGAGTTACTTGGTCAGCTATTTGTGCTTCATTAGAGATTCATATTTCATAATATGCATTAAGCATTATGCACATAGTTTTAAAATAGCAGGTTCCTTTTATCGAAAAAGAAAAAAAAAGGTATCGGTGTAGTAATCCATCTGTCAACTTTTAAAAAAACAAACTAGTCAGTAAAAATTAATGAAATCAGTCTAAAATAGGAGATACTTGATACAAAACTTGTGTGGAGAAACACAATATATATATATATATATATATATATATATCAAAATATCCTCTTTATAGTGTAAAAATAATAATGATTATTTTTATTCGTTAGATTAAAATAAAATATAAAAATTAAAATATTTTAAATTTAAATTAAAATCACATTTAAACAAAAAAAATTATAAGATTTATCAAATAAAAAATTGAAAATCTTAAATATTTAATTTCGTCAAGATTATCACTATAATCATCATTATCACTATCATAATTATTATCATAAGCACATAAGATAAGCATTCTCTTATGATAATATATATATATATATATATATATATATATTAACATTTCACTTGAAATTGAATTATACATATGTTTATAACATTTGAAATTTAATATTACATGCTGATATATGTTTACTAAAAAAATTTCAAGTCAACTTATATGCAAGTTGTTGTTTTGTTATTTGATGTGTCATATGCAAGTTGTTAATAATGGAAGAGAAATCGTAAATATGAAAGTTCAATTTCTTCTCATCCCATTATTTCTTCTATGGGTTCTATCAGTTCTATGCATAAATATCCGGGTCTCTTATCTGTCTTTTATTGTTATGTTAAATGAACTTACATTCATTTAAATTTGAATATAAGAATATGTTTATAATAGTAATATTTTTAAGATAATAGAATTTGTTATTATTTAAAATCAAATTTAACGCGAATTTGAAAATAATAGCAATAGCTAATACAATTTAAATTTAAATTTAAATTTAAAATAATAGTTATTAATTTAATATAAATTAGATTATTATTTAGTTTGAATTTAAATTTAAAAATTACATCCTCTTAATAATATCATTTTTTTAAGAATATAAATATATAAAACTAATCTCTCTCATAATTGTGTTCTCTCTCATAATTGTGTTTGGAGACCACTAAGTAATTATTGAGGAAAAAGAAAAAATAGAAAAAGTGAGTTAATTAAATTTAAAATAATAACATACTCAAATTATAACAATTTAATTTGAAAACAAATTATAAAAGTTGACCATAACAATCTCACTCTTATGAATTATGTGCAGAGATCATTATATCACGAGAGAAAAGAGAAAATACAAAAAGTGAGTTAATTGAGAGAATGAAAATCTCATTCTCTAGAATAAGTACTAAATTTTGATTTTTACAATATAAAAATGAACTGCGCCATAGTCATATTTTCTTTAACACACTCTAAATTTCTAATATACTATATTAGTTAAAATTAATTTGAAACTGTAAAATCATAAATAGGACTCCTTAAATAATAACTTTTTTTTTAATAAATTTTAATCAAAGAAAAAAACGTATTGCTAACCTTTCCTTCAATATATAGAAGAATATGGCCTCAAGCTGGCTGAAATATAACAAGCCTCGCCCAGAGTTGTGATTTTATATATATAGGTAATGATTTTTAGGTACTTATTAAATACAAAGTTACAAACATCCTAATAACACTTTTTATTTTAATTTCTCACATCACTAATCATATTTTTCTTATGATATCACTTATTTTTATTCTTAGCCAAGGATATTCAAGAATTGTTTTTCTTTTTAATTTGTAACAAAAAAACTTATCTTTTTTCAGATAAAAGGGAAATTGAAGGGCAACTGGTGTGTTGTGCAAATGAACTCAGAGACAATTAACAGCATAGTCAACCAAAGCAACTAAGCCCTTTTCTTCTGTTTTTTTTTTTTTTTTAAATGTGTGCTTTCTTTTCTGGTATGTTTTAAACGTGTGTTTACTGTTTAATTACCTCGCCGTTTACAATTTTTTTTGAATGATTTTGGTTTTATGAAACTATTTTTAATTAAAAATAAGTTTGAAGTGAAGTAGTTCCATTTAAATCTATTCCAAATAAAATTGAGATAAATTTTAATATAATTATTTTTACTCAACCTAAAATTTACTTATTTTTATTTCTACTCAAATGGTGCTTGTAAGGTCAATTCTTTCTATTCAAATTATTTAAAAAATAGCGTTAGTTAAAAGCCCCCACAACACAACTCATGTTTGTCTACAAGCAGTCAAGTACTCAAGTCTGTTCGCTTTGGACGGTTAACTGCAAGCCACAACTTATAAGGAATTCAATTGAACTGATAGGGAAAACGAGAAAGAAATTACGCTTACATTATTATTTCAAATATCTTATCTACCTTATGTTTTGCTTACTATAGTTGACTTTTTATTTGTATTAAACAGTTTCCTTTACGCTGCAATTATTAGGAATTGAAGGACAAGACATTTTCGATATATATATATATATATATATATATATATATAAATATATATATATAAAAGATTTTGTTAAGCATACATGCTCTTTTTTTCGGTATGACACAAACCTAATCCTTTCTATTCTATTGTTTAAATAAATTTATTCAAGGATATCATAGTGATTTTACTTATTATTTCAAAAAAAAAAGTTAAAAACTAATCTCTCTCCTCTCATATTCATTTAGTGCAACCAATATACAGTCTTCTTTCTGACTTCCTGTAAGATCCTTCCATGGCTTCCCGTTCGTCTTTAACCCCAACGTCCTCATCTAGCCCCCTCATAGACTTTACGGCCATGACTAACCAAACCTGGCAATTCATAGGCAGAGAAAGGAACAGTTTTATTTTTTATTTTTTTATGTTTTAGCTTCTGATTGTTTCGTTATTACTATCTAATTTAATATCACAACTATATGGTAAAATTAAATAATGGCAGAGAATGGTTTTTGTGATTAAATAACGGTAATATGTATTTTGTGAGTATTGTTCATGAATCTTGATTTTGGTGGCTGACGAAAAACACCATTTTTTTTCGATGAGGAATGGTGCTTCATTGTGGCACTTGCAGTTTTGGCATTTGGCAAATTGAAAACCATCAACGTTTTACCGCGGCCGAGAGGAAGATAAGAGAGTAGAAGAGAGAGAAATGAGTGGACAGGAGAGAAAAACCGGTTTTTATTATTTCAAAATAATAAACAATAAATTATTATAATATCCTCCAATAAATTAAGTAAAGCAATTGAGCAATTTAAGTTTAAGATTTATTCTTTATTATTAGGTGTACAAATCTTTAATATGAAGGACCAATTCTTCTAAAATAATTCTTTAAGATATGTATAATATTAAAAAAAAAATAATTTTCACTCTCTTCTTCTAAGATCTTAAAATGAAATCTATAATAAAAAATAAAAAAAATTTCAATTCTCTTTGATATTATAGATTTATAAAAAAATATCTAAAATTTCAATTTGAAATTTAGTATAAAGATATTTTGAAATAATTATTTGAAAGGAAAAAAAAAGATGCG
>PYAF01001311.1:296497-311553 GCA_007407185.1 Glycine tomentella | reverse complement strand
CCCCTCATACTTAATAAATACATGATAATAAACTTTTGAAAATTGAAATACGTAGATTACAAAATATATAAATTTAAAATACTATTATAGAGTAACATGAATATATATATATATATATATATATATATATATATATATTTCATTAGTGTTATTTGATGCATGATAAGCTAGGATACGATATTATAATTTGATACGAGTAGAACAGAAGATAAGTTTATTATCCAATGTTTGTTTGATTCACAATAAATAATAATCTCTTGAATAATATATATGCTATCTTATTGTATTTACCTTGTGTACATATATCGTGCGCATATAACTTTAGCTGCATCAAAAATCTAAGAAAAAGGAAGCGAACTGAGTTAAAATTAATTTCAGCTGCTTCATCTCCGTCAAACACGAGCATGCAAGAGGATGAAGTTAGAGCGATACAACAGCAACAGCAACAGAACCAGCTACATCCATAGAATAAAGATAACAAGATCTTAAACGCATCCTCAAGATGCTGGTGAGGCAGGCAATGCTTGCGGCCAGAGCTTGTATTGCAGGTGCTTAACGTTGAAAACCGTTTCCTTCCCACGCGCTCGTACTTGGAAGCATACTCTTTCACCTTCAATTCATGCTTCGTCAAACAATCCTCCCCGAGGATGAACCCTAGGTTTGAGTTGCGGACCTTTACGACGACGTATTGCATGTTATTCGCCAGGAACAGGTAAGAGAGTGCAACCTCCTTGTAGAATTCAGCTTTTCTCTCGAGCTTGCAGAGGAGCACTAATGACAGAGTTAAGGTACTGTTTGGCTTCTTGGCATGTGTTGCTGAATAGATGTGAAGAATGGGTTGAAGTGGAAGATTCCATTCCATGAGCCTGGTGTGAGATTGGACTGAGGGGAGTAACGAGTAACGATATGCAAACGCGGCAGAAGCAGAAATGAGTGACCTGGGAGGGAGGGATCGAAGACGCATCTGATTAATTCACAATTCATAACTTGCTTTCAAATTGGTACTAGTATCTTCTAAAGCGTGTCATCAATTGGGAAACATAGGATTTTTGTTCGTATGTTATCGTATATCACCAATTGTCTTTTAATACAAACTTAATTTTGTGAATATGTACGTGCTTATCTAATCTTACTCCTTTGTTTTGGATCTGTCTGTCTCAGTCTTGATGTCAAGCAAGGAACTAGCACCAAAGAATTAGTCCTGCTAATTAGGTTCAGTGCCGTCGGGTTTATTTATTATATATAGTTGTAGTTATATATGATTTTTCTATTGAAATATTTACGACTATTTCCCCACTTTTTTTTCTTCTAATCGTATGAGGGTGTTACAATGCATACAGTTTTGGAAGACTTCGTTATAGACAATGATGGTGTTTACAAGGTGTGCTTTGTTTTGAACTCTAAAAAGTGTCATATTTATTGTGTATTAAGATTTTTGTTATTTATATTTTTCTTATGATAACTATTTCATATTATTTTCTTAGGTTAAGGAAATTTATTTCAATTGGTTAAGTATTGTGCATGAATTATTATAAATTTTAATATTATTTTTTATTTTCATAGATAAAAAATAAAATTATTCTCTTACATTATACATATATTTTCTAAAAATGAATTCTCCATTTTTCCTCTATATATCTAAAAAAATAACTTTTAAAATCTGTTTTCTAAAATAATTATTGATGGAAAAAAAATTCAAATTAAACACTTGGAATAGTTGACTTGGAACTTTAATTTGGGCAGTAAATAGGATCACAGTCTTATACATAATACATGCACAATACATAAGTTCCAAATGCTGGTAACATGTGTTAATTGAATTGCACCATTTCCCTCCTATAATGAATTTTGTTCCTAGCTCGTCAGCTTTTGATTGCTATTTGAAGCTACGTTGGTCAGCTCTCTGTGCTTCATCGGAGATTCATAATATGCGTTAAATGCTCACACTAGTCAACCCCAATCCTATTTCCAATTTCATTTACGCCTCTATTTTTCATATAATTCTCATTTTTCTAGCAATAGTTATAAAAAAAAAAAGTACAGTAATAAATTCTCTTCTAATTTCTCTTTGTATTACCTTTTCAGAATTCATTTTTAAATTATAAAAAATTCGCTTCTAAATTCAAATAAGTTCTGTCTAAATTCTTCCAAATCTTATGGTAACTTATATGTAATTAAATTTATAATTAAGTTTGATTAAGCCATGTAATAATCAAAATTTTAAATTAAACTAAGTTTCATTTTTACTTTATTAAATATTTTTTTTCACTCAAATATATTTTCTTCATATAAAAACATCTATACTCCTTCAAATATTATGATATTTTATATATCATTAAGTTTCATTAAACCGTGCAATAACCAAAATGGATTTTACGCAGAAGATAAATAAAATTAAATTTTATCCTTTTAAGTCAACTTATAGTTTTTTTTTTTTTTACTTGCTGCAGATGTTTTAATAAAAAAATTCAAGTCAACTTATATAGTTGTTAACAGAGGGAGAGAAATTCTAAATATGCAAGTTCAACTTCTTATGTCTTATCCTTTTTATCTCTTCTGTCTCTTTTTATAAAACAAAGTTCTTTTGTTGACATTGTGCTGTGATAAACTTCTATGCGTAAATATCTTAGTCTCTACTGTTATGTTTAACGAGTCTAATGTACACATCTCAATATAAATATTTCATCTAACAATTAATTAACATTTTAAGCATATGAAATAAATATTTTTATATAAAATTATTTAAGTATATCAATTAAAATCACATTATTATATTCTTTGTACAAATTCAATTAACAAAAAGCATAAAAAAATTTAAAATAATTTAAATTTGAAGATAATAATTTAATTAATTATAATATTAATATATAAAACATGATCATTTTTCTTATAATTTAAAATAAAATTTAACATGATTTTGAAAATAATAACATAATTATAATAGAAATAATTAATATAATTATTTTAAATTAAAAAATAATAGTAATTACTATCATTTAATTTAAATTTAAAGCTATTACGCATTCGTAATAATAATTATTCTTACAATTCAAAATTTGAAAACGAGTGAGGGACACTACCAGGAATAAATATCACGAGGTTAAAAAAAAATTGTAGCAAGTTGTTTTATCCATTTTTGAATGAAAGCCTCACCCTTATTATAAATTTAATCACGAATTTATTAAAATTATAAACAAATTGTTATTACTTACAAAAATGAAACTTATAAAAATAAATTTAAAAATAAATTATAAGAAGTATAATTTAATCTTAAACTCAAATAAAAATGTTATGATAATTTATATATAATTAAATTTCAGTTAACCATGAAAGGATCAATTTTTAACATTCAAATTGTTCTATCTATAAACCCTTTTTTCATGAAATATCTTTTTTCATAAAAAAATATATTCTCTTTCAATTGTTATGAAAATTAGATATCATTAAATTTCATTTAACCGTGTAATAACCAATATAAGTTTTACTTTAGATAGAAGATACATACAAATTAAAATTTATCTTTTCTAGTCAACTTATTCTTATTTACTTGCTGCTGATGTTTATTAAAAATTTCAAGTCAACTTATACAATGCAGTTATTAAACAGTGGGAGAAAAATTATAATGATCAAAGTTCAATTTCTTATATTTCTCATCCTTTTATCTCTTATGTCTCTCTTATTTATATGATCTTATCGATCTATGCAAGTCTCTTTGTATAAACAAAGTTCTTTTGTTAATCTTGTGATGTGAATAACTTCTATGCATAAATATCTTAGTCTCTTACCTGTCTTTATTGTTATGTTTAGTTTAGTGAACTTATTGTTATAGCTATAAAAAAAAATAACAAAGTTATACACTTTCAACAACTGATAGTCTTTTTTTTAAAAGTTCAACGACTAATAGTTACTCATAAAGAATATAGGCTCGAGAGTAAAAATTTGAAATGCCTCGCCCTTATTAAATCAGAGTTGTTAATTTTTTAAATTTGTAATAAATTGTTTATCCTTTTCATAATAAAGGGAAATAGAAGAGCAATGGCCAATGGGTGTGCCGTGCAAATGAACTCCGAGGGAATTAAAAGCACAGTCAACCAAAGCAACCAAACCCTTTTAGTCTGTGTTTACTTCTTCTTTCATCCTATATTTGGAATGAGAAAAAGAGAATAGAAGGAAATAAAAGTTTAATTTTTGTTTGTATAAGTCAATTTTTATTTTTTTCTTTTTCTCAATTCAAACAAAAGAAAATGTATCATTATTAGTGTTTGTTTTCTTTATTTTCTTTGCTTCCTACCAAGCATACCATCAAACTTTTTTTTAAGGTTTTAAACATGTGTTTACTGTTTACCTCATCGCTTGTAAATTTTTTTTTTTAGATTTTAATTTTATAAAATTGATTTGAATTAAAAATAAGATTGAAGTGAAGTAATTATATATAAATATATATATTCTTAACAAAATGAGATAAATATAATGTGATTATTCTTACCCGGCGTAAGATTTTCTTTATTTTTTTAAAATTCCAGTCAAATGTGTTTGTAAGGTCAATTTTTCTATTCCACATTTTTAAAAAATGGTGTTAGTTAAAAGCCCCCACAAGTCCACAACACAACTCATGTTTGGGGGCTACTTCCGCCTATCTAATTAAAGCCATTAACCTTTAAGTAAGCAGTCAAGTTTGTTCGCCTTGGATGGTTAACACTTAACAGCAAGCCACAACTTGTATGGAAAGCGAATAATTAAGCCTACTTTATTATTTCAAATAACTTATCTACCATACGTATGCTTAGTAGTTGAGTTTTATTTGTATTACACAGTTTCCATTGCTAGCCACGCCACATTTATTAGGAGGGGCGACACATTTTCGGAAATATATTAGTTGATGAATTATTAATTGTTATTCTTGTATCTTCCTTAATTCCTATATCTGTCATGTTTATTGAATTATTTTCACCAGCGGTATTCAACGTGACTGACATACTTGTATAACTTTTACTATCATTTTTGTCACCAAAAATATATTTATATTATTACTTAAATCACACATGTAACTTTAGATTAAAGTGAATGAAGAATTACAATATGAACTTTTTTAGATAAATAATAATTTTGATCCATGAATAATAAACTGGCGACAATTTAGTTTTTAAAACAACAAAAAATTTGATTGATATATGAATGTGTAAAAATGTAACAGCATTTTGTCATTAAACTACAAATGTTTAATGATCATTTGATATTAAGTTATAAAATTTTGAAATTAATTTGTTATAAAATTATAGAAAATTGCACTTTTTACACAATAAAAAAGGAAAATAAATCAGAATTTTGTTATTTTATAAAATAAATGATCGCCAATTTACACATTATGAAACTAAAATGGTTTTTTTTTTATTTCTTCAATACTAAAGTGACAATAAATCACAAATTCATGAATTAAATTAGCTATTTACTCATGAAAAATTCGTGATTTACAATATAGGAAGAGATGAACTGTAGCTGTAAACCATTTTTAACATGTTCCTCATGTTAAATATCCACGAAATTGCAAGTCATCCTAACAAAGCCTCCACATGGCATGACTGTTAAACTATCTAGGTTAGGTTAACTGTAGTTTAACCTGGATTCTAATGGTGACATACAATTTTACAATTACAAATGGGGTAAAATATAAATTTAATCCCTCAAAATACTTTGAAATTTGATTTCAGTCACAAATTTACCACTACTACATTTTTAATCTTCACATTTAGCAAAAGTAACATTTTTTCATAGGAACTAAGCTTTAATTTTTTATTTAAGTTTTTTTTATATATAAACTATAAGTATCTTCCACCAATAATAATCTTGTTTTTTTTATTTGAGTTGAAAGTACTCTTGTTTAAGCTAAGTAGAACTAATATGAAAAATAAAACTTTTCCTCTAAATATTTAACATACATACCCCAAAAAATAAATTTGAGACCTCTTGTTAAACTATAGCAACCCCCAAGTAGTTAATATCTGGTTATCTAAAACCATTATTTTAAAATATTGAGAGCAAAACATATTTTATCCTTACAAACATAGATATTTAGGGCAGTTCTCTGAATTGATCATGAGTAAAAGAGACATGTCAAACCTTGAGGCTGCCCCAACTATTATATCTTGGCCGGGTGAAATTGAGCTTTCACACACCATTTAGCTGAGAGCCCATTGGAACGGCCGAAAATAATAAGACACCCAATGCTTTTTCTTGTTTCCCAAACTATTAAATCATGTGATTATTAAATGGGGCCACAAAAAGATATGATACTCGTTAAGCTATGACATTTACAGTTTTCTTATGGAGAAACAAGGTGTGCACATTAATTCACTAAACCACTGAAAATAGTCAAAATACAATTACTTGGACAGTTTCAGATTTACGTCCTAGGAAAGAGTCATTTTGCCAAAAGTCAAAACTATGGCCAGTTTGGTATGCAGAAAAATTCGACAATGAACCTTCAAATTCAATACAACATTATTAATAAAACAGATCTATGACTTTATTAACTAACTGGTGAATCGTGTACACAAAATAATAAAGATTAGCGGAGAGACTGTCGATGCAAGAAATTGAAAATTTTCATTTATGTCTAAAAAAAAGCCAGAGTAAAACCAGCTAACATTTAATAAAAAATTCATGATGATTAAAAAAAAACTAGGAAGAAACGGCACCAAAACTGAATGGCCAGAAAAAAAAATGTATGTCAAATACCAAATAGAAAGTGACGCCAAAATTATCATCCATATTTGGTTCTAAAATTACACTTTAATTGCATATTTTCGCATTGGAAAATACAATTCCTTCTTCTTCTCACGCTGTGTCTTCAATGAAGCCTGTAAGGAACACAGCAAATTCGTTCAGCTACCATATATGACCAGAAATATCTCTCATTCTGAAAATTTTTACGTCAAGTGACCAAAACAACAGCAATTGCGTCTTATATTGCTCCCCTAAGGATAACTTATAATCGTTATTTATAACAAAAAAGAAAAGGAAAAAAATAATTATTAGAACAGATGATGTCTAAAATGTCATGACAATCTGGTTGATTTTCTAAAGCCTAGATTATTAGATGATATCTCCAAAGACAATTTGATATTCAGAAAAGTTCAAAGTAGTCACCAAATACATTTCAAATTTGAGCATTTCAGCTCTACTCAAGGCCAACACTGATCTATGACACGTTTGGAAACAGCCCAAACAAAAGAAGGAATTGAAAATTGAAACCATGTTCAAAACCATACATAATTTCTAGACACAAATTTTAAAGCTAAACCTGTGATTCTTCTATTTATTTTTTCTTACCAACGACTATCAACTAGACACTTATTTCAACACTCAATAAAAGTACAAGTAACTTGAGGACACTACACAGTCATAGCATAATCAACATAACAAACAAAAAATGCAATAGAATAGAAATAAAAAATAATAATAAATTGGAAGAGTAAGGAATGAAAAGTACCTGATGCTTAGTTAAGCGCCTTCTGATGGCTCTGGTCTTCTTGGGACGCAGATCCAAAGGAAGGTATTTCTTCTTCTTGTAAGCCTCCCTCAACGCTGCCTTTTGCTTCTGGGAAATCACTGTCAGCACCTGCGCTATCGAAAGCCGGACCACTTTGCTGCATCCACACACAACAAAACACATTCATAGTGTGTTTGGATAACACACAAGAATCAATTTTACTCCACAGAAAAGTAGAGGCAACTATTTGTTGCTTTGCCTTCACCATGAAAATTTAATTGATTATTTCCCACCATGAATCTAATCCAATACACGTTCAAATTCGTAAGAATTTCGATCCAATTAGGAATTGAGGATATGATATCAAAGAAAAAAGGAAGGTACATTTTGGAAAGCTTGTTTGGGGCTCCGCCGGTGACCTTAGCGACGCGGAGGAGAGCGAGTTCTGCTTTGAGATCCTTCAGTTGGTTCAGAAGCTCTGCTTTCGTCTTGTTCCTCAGCTCGTAAACCTTGATTCTCGCTTTTGCATTTCAACAAACAAAATTTGAAAAAATGAATGAATGATCGTAACGCCATTGAAGGAAATCACAACGTAGTAGAAGCGTCTGCAGAGTTAGAGGTTTAATCGTACGTACCCATTGCTAATGCGAAGCTAGTGGCGCGCTGCGGAGAGGAACGTGAGAAAGAGAAACCCTGCCTAACTGGTTACTCCGCTCTGCTACTTTGTGTCCCTAAAACCCTAATCTGGGACAAAACACAACATCTGTTAACGTATCAAGTGAATTTGGGCCTTTTTTGGGTCAAAGCTGAAATTGAATCCTGGCCTTAATCACACGGCCTTCTACCCAGCGGACTCATGTAATGAACTCTTGTTTTCACACTTTACTTTTTAAGGCCCATGTCTTCTTCTTCTTTTTTTAATAAAAGAATCCAAAATGTGATTTTTTTTTTGTATTGAATAATTTCACATAAAAGAATAATTTATTTTTAAATGATTTTTATGATTATAAACAAAGATAAATTAACTCCTGCTTTTTTAAAAAATTAAAAAATTATTACATTATTTTATATTAGAATCACAAATTTTTAATATTTAAAACATAAACCTAAATATTTTGTTTTTCACGTATGACTTATTTTACATTTAGATTTGTTTTTAAGTTATACTACCATGTCGATATATTCAATATAATGAATGGATGCACAGTTGCACACTACAAAATTAAATTTTCATTTAATAAATAAATTATTTGCATAGCATTAACTAGCGGAGGCTTTCGTCTATTGGATGTGAAAGGAAAATTTTAAACCCTAAAAATGGGGTGTTTATGTGGAAAAAGAGAGATATAAAAAAATAAAAGAAGAAAAAGAAAACAATAGACATCGAAAATGATATAATAAGAAACGAAAAGAAAGTTTAAAAAAATTGGGAAAAAAAAGTGAATGAATCATGTGAAATTGTGAATGTGTACAAGTCATGGGGCAATAACAAAAAAACCTCAAAGTGATTTAAGCAAATGTAGTCTGAGTGGTGTAGTTGGTTATCACGCTAGTCTCACACACTAGAGGTCCCCGGTTCGAACCCGGGCTCAGACATTATAATTTTAGATTCTTTTGATGCAAAATATCATTTGGGAGGTGTTAGTGGGACCAAAACAATGTTTCATATTTCACCAAAAGAAAAATCTTTAAAGGAAAAAGGAAAAACACTTGATCGTTCCCAGAATCCACTTTGATGCTGTAAATAGCATTTAATACTTACTATACATCACACGAAATGGGCATTTTACGTTTCAACTTTCATGTAACACGAAAATTTTAGAAATCCTCAATAGAAGGCCTTAATGCTGAAAATTGTGAATTGTGTAACTATGCGATTTGACATATACCGTGTCTCCTCCACATTCTACAATTCCATTATCTAAAGATTTGCGTATTCCTAGTTCATGAAATAAAGAGAAATATAGGAATAAAGAGAGGGAAGAAATATAGGAACCAATAGAAATTTGAATGACTCACATCTTTAAACGCGTGATTATATAAAACTCACTGTCTGAACCACCGCTAAAGCAATGTATTTAAAATAAGGATCGGATAAGGACCTTAAAACAGTCTAAGCTGGTCAAGAACGAGTGCAGAAATTAACGAGAATCCATGTGCACTAGTACGTTATCCGCATTACTTTTGCGTATTTTTTCTATTTTCCATTAAACAAATAAAGAATCTTGCTCTAAAAGAATCATTAACAGGCTTGCAAGATTAGTTTGATTTCATTGGAACAATAAAAATTACTGATACACCAGCCTGACGAGAGTAAACTTAATTTAAATAAAGATTAATGGCAGGGAACAGATGTGAATTGTGATAGTAGATTGGGCAACACAGTGAGGATCCAGGAACCAGCTGAAAAAACACGTTATCATTGATCTATAAATGCACCATGCATGCCCTTTTGCCTGACAAAGGATGCAACTTCTCTGTAATAATTGATTTTACAATGGTGTAGTTTAAACGTGAAAAAAGTGATAAATTAAAACAAAAGTTGGTAATGATAAAGGTCGATATGCAACAATTTAACAGCTTCATTCCTTTAAAATGCCTAATGGTAATGCTCAAAATTCAAAAATTGAATGTAAAGACGAGCAATCTTCAAAATTTCAAAGAGTATGGTAATTTATTTAATGTAAGTTGTTTATGGAAAAGTACCCGTACAAACAGAGCCCTATGTGTAATTAACAATGATATGTCCATAATGTAGTTAGTTGTCCCTTGAAAAAAGAGAAATTATTAGATGATAGTAATCTTTATGATAAACTAACTGCATTATGTGTTAGACTACCTAATAATATTTCCACAACTTTAGGTAGCAATCATGTCACAGCAAATTAGACAAGCCCTGACATTTCAAAGGAACTGGCCCAGTACTTTGCAGTGGGACGTACATAATGCTATTTTTTTTTTTCATTCACCTTTCCTTTTTCCCTCCCCTCCTCCTTCAACTTCAAAATTAAAAGCAAGTAGTATATTAGTTGGGCTCACTAGCTAGAAAGGTCTTGACTCTTGTATTGACACTTATTACACGTTACTCCCTTAGCTCTCTCTTCAAACTCTATTCATCCACAGCATAATCAACAAACCATTGCTCTCATCTGAACTCACAAATATATATCACATAGCTACCAATGAAAGGAATGAATATGTTCTGCTCTTCTATTTCTTCCACAGCAGTAACCTCTAGTACTACGGATCATCATTCCACGGTGCGGAGAAGCACCAAAAGGCACGCCGGTATTCGAAGGAAAAGCCAACTTCGTGTCCCTTGTTCATCCAGATTATTGCCTATCAATCCTAAGCCTCAAAACGGCGACGTTCGCAGAAAAGGCTCCATTCAAGTTAACAACCTATATGGTTTATCATCAACTAGATATCTCCTCGGTGATTGGGTGTCTGAGTCTGATAAAATCCCTTCAAACTCACACAAGACCATCCTGCAGAACCAGGTTGTGGTTTTGAGGGTCTCATTACACTGCAAGGCCTGTGCAAGAAAAGTTACAAAACACATTTCAAAAATGGAAGGTCAGTTACACATCCACCTTAGTTTCTAGAGAGAGAGAAAAAGTTAAATTAATGAAAAAAGCTCAATTCATTTTTTTTTCTAATTAAGTTTTTCTAAGCTCAATTCAAATCCAGGAACAAGTCTTTTTACATATGTAAGGATAAGATTGTATATAATATTTATCTTTTTTATCTTCACATAGGAAAGAACCTATGTAGTTTTTAATTTTTTTTGTTTTTCTAATTAAGTGTTTGTGAACAAGTTTATGCAAATAAATAAAGATGGTCATAATACTAATAATTTCGACATTCTTGATTAGATATAAATCTTGATACATATTTATCCACGCAGTGTATTACGTATTAACAGATTGTGAATTTGTGAGGTTTATGGTTTCTTCACTACCTTACAGATATATGTTGATGAATGTAATATGTATATATAATTGACTAATTGTATGTGTAGGAGTAACATCATTCAGTTTAGACATGGAGGCAAAGAAAGTAACAATAATTGGACACGTGACACCATTAGGGGTTCTGGCAAGTGTGTCCAAGGTGAAGAATGCACAGCTATGGCCATCTTCAACATCATCTTTGCCATCATTGTCTTCGTCAATGCCAATGTAAGTCTAAATGGTCAACGTGAGTTAAATAAAGTTTAACATGTAACTTTTTTCTTCCCTGCCCCTTTTTATCTGTGTTGTTTGGTACACCTATGCCATGAACATGTAATAGTTTGTATTGGGTACAAAGTTTGATGACCTGTCAAGCTTAATTATAATGTTTGTTGTCTAGTTAGATTGATGGGTGAATTGAGTGCAGCTTTTTCTTGGTGTTTAGTTAGTGTGTTTATTACTGATTGGTGATTGCTCAAGTTGAGTTGTTTTTCAGTAAGTCTTGTGTCTCCAGAATGTTTCTTTACTTCATCATAAAAGACGCACATTAATTCTAATTAAGGCTTTGGCTGCCATTTCTTTTTTCTCGTTAACTTGATCCAGCCCATATTAAAAAGACCTGCTTAAAGGCAAAACTATTATAAAGAAGAAAAAAACTTGTATGCAGGTCCTTTGCGTGCATTTAGTGTTGTTGAATCAGAAATGATATTTCATCCTCTTAACTTATATTGAAATTTATCTTAATGAAACTTTAACTTTGATTGGAGTACAGCACTAAAAGCACTCAAAGAAGTACATCTAAGTTTTATCCTTACCAAAATATAGCATAAAAATATTGCGTATTCATACCATTCAGCAATTCTCTTAACTTATATATATGCATGTGATTATAAGTTAGTGTCGTTTAATGTGTTTCTGTTTGCGGGGACAAATTATCAACTTGATGAACTTTTGACCTCAAATCTGTTTCGAAGAAAATTTGGAAATTCAAACCAAGAGCACCAAAGAAAAGCTGCTCTCCAAAAAGAGAAAAGGTGTTCTTTTCAATACCTTGGAGCTGAGCACTAAATATAATAATATTGGTTATCTCCATCTCTTCCAAAATCATAAAAGTGAGAACCTTGTGCACCTGTTGTGCTACGTTACACACAACTTTTTTCCCCACTGGTTCGAATATGATAGCTAAGCTTTTTAGATAACAAACTATTGGAGACAAGGTAATGCATGCGAGTCAGTGGTAGCCGGCAGCACTCAAGGCTAGGCTGGTTTGGGACACATTCTCCACCAAACTCTTTCTGTTTTCTTATTCTTTTTTCATCTAATGATTTATGTTTGTCAATGCTGATGGGTCATGACCACTTAACTTGTGGATCACATGAACATGACGTGAGCTTTGATAAGTAGTTGTTTTAAATACTCCGAAAGAAAATTTGTTTTGAACAATACTATTTCTCGTGAAGAATACATGCGATTTTGAAACCTTAATTAAATATATTTTCAGTACTTTGTAATTTAACTTTTTTTACATTTAGTCCTTACAAATTTTTTTAAATATTTTTAGTCCTTCTTGTAAATTATATTTTTTAATTTTTCATTCTTTTGACGCTTCAAATAAAGTTTTTTCATTGTTCAAAGAGCTATTTAAAGACTAAAAATAAAACATAATTTACAAAGATGAAAAACAAAATAATAATTTTAGAAAGACTAAAAAAAAATCATAAATTAAAGAGAAAAATGTATTTTAAAAAAATAACATTCACAGTTCAAAATCCAATTAAGCTACCTACTCTAAGAACATCTTCAACTAAAAATTTTTAAGTGAATTTCTTAAATTATTTTTTGTAATTCTCATAATACTATATCATTGTGAGAAATTCAATCACAATTTTGCTTAAGAAATTTTTAAAAAACTCACACTTTTATATTTTTTTATTTTCACTTAATTATGATTTAATTATAATATTGTTATGTGTTAAATAAATAGTTTTTTATTTCTAAAAATAGTTTCTTGCAAAAAATATAAATTTTATTTTTAAGAAACTCTTTATACATATAGATTTACTCCAATAAAAAAATTATAAGAAATAGTTTCTTTACCTAAAAAATCTTTCAAAAAATTCTCATTATAAATGCTCTAATTTTCCATCTACATCGGTGTTGATATATATGCCACCTTTGTTTATAATCTTAAATGGATAAATCAATATCAGAATCTATTAATATAAGATGGCATCTCAAGTCTAACCAGCTCTCATAAAGAACAATTATTGTAAGGGATCCTACGGTTACTGCAATTCAATCAGAAGGTTCTTGAGTATCAATTAGTGGCTGCAATTTGCTTTTTAGTGTCAATGTTGTACCTCCCCACCCACCAATGCGACAGTAATAAGCAGAGTACACTTTATGATTGCATGGTCTAGAGCAAATTGGCCGGTGACAGGGCTAATATTTCACGCCAATTTGTGTTTCATCTTTTTTGCTTTAATTTGGAATCTGAATCAATCTAACCAATTTATGAGACTAAAAACATTATGTGGCGAGAGTTCTATCTAACTCGTAATTTGTCGAATTACTTTCCTCAGCATCCCGTTTGGTTGCTTTTATTTCCTTGACTAATCATGGACAGCAGGAAAAGGAAAATGCCAGAACAAGTTGAAAATAAACAAACACCTATGAGGCTATGACCCATGCATAAACGGATTAATTACTGGAATCAAATGATTAACCTCACCTCATTATAAACAAATGATAAAATTTGTTAAAAGCTCACTATTATAAGCTGCAAAAGTTTGTGCTTTTGTGAAGGTGTAAAAAAAATGAGGATGGAAGTGAAAATTGAATGAAAAGAAAAATTTAAACTTTTCCTCATTCTTATTGCATGGAAAATCATTTTAATCTCGCTTGATGCTACAAGAGAGGGACCAATTTTCTTTCGTAAAATCAGAATATAATTATAAGATGTTTGAACATTGAAGGACACCCGGTAACCTTCCAACATTTAGAAAGAGAGATAAAAGGAAGAGAAAAATAATAGGTCTCATTGAATTTGTGATGTTACATGAAAAGAGATAAAAATAAATAAAAAGATATTGATGAAGTGATTAAAATTAAAAAATACTTATATATCATTACTACTATAAAAAGGTTAGAAATAGGAGCGTGAAACAAAAAAGAAAAACAATTGCAACCACGAAAATTATAATCGACAGTGATATTTTTTTTAACAGAATCGACAATGATATTTATTTTTAGTTTATAGATTGTACACAATAATGTTTATTTTTATATAATTAAAATATAAAATAAAACATTTCAATATATAATTTCAAAACATCATATCTTCATCACATTTATATTTTAAAATAATATTTATGATAAACAAATAATATCATAAATTTATATTTTTGGCAGTAATCACTAAGAATGTTGATAAATCGATCAAATTAAATCAAAATCGAACAAATGGATTACAAAAATTGAAAAATGAATAAACCAAAAATCTAGCAAATCAAATTTTGAAAAAAATGAATTTTTTTTATTATATTGAATCAAATTTTGAATTTCATTTTATAATCCAATCCAAATCAAAATTATATATACATATCCATTTTTAT